>JAGKTI010023799.1:1064-14645 GCA_018397915.1 Birgus latro
GCTTCGAAATACTAGCATTTAAACTGTATGCCGGGTCACAATTATTTCAACTCACAAAAAAAAAAAATAATAATAATGATAATAACCGCAGTAGTCACAGAATATTTGAATGGATACATTGATCGAGAACAGTGAACTTTGTACTGTATTCCCGGTAACGTCAAACTTTATAACCTCAAAGAAGTCCACCACATCAAGATTTTAAAACAGAACTTGCAAAGGTGTAGACAAGACCCCAATGTTTGTCAGTCATTGTGAAAGCCAGGATGAAAGTAGAGCGCGTTCGGGTTATCTTCCTTGGTGCTCTATAAAGCTCAATAACGCAGCCGACAGTCCCGATACCTCAAATGCTCGCAGGTGTTCCCTCAGTGACCCTCGGTAATTACGAACTTAGATACACCTTTACGCTTTCCTTCAACCTCTTCACCACGATTAAGCTTTTTAACCCCTTTACCGCAATAACATCTTTTTTCTGTATTTATTTATTTTTTCACCAGACAGTATCGATTAGTTTATGGGAGACTTTTCAGATCCAAAGGTGTGAATGGAGTTTTTTTTTTTTTTCCCCATTCCGCATAACCAGACCTCTCTCATATTCTTGACGCTTCGAAATGGATGGGTTAGATTTTAGCCACCGTTAATCCCGTCATCCATGGAGAATCCTAAGGTAAATCATATCGTTTGGAAGGAAGAGTGAAATATAATAGACGTTAAATATAGGAGACATCATTGTTGTGTAGGGTGCAAGTACCATTAGAACGGTACTGTTAAAGGTTGGCTGAGGTGAGTTGTGTGTGTGTGTGTGTGTGTGTGTGTGTGTGTGTGTGTGTGTGTGTTCTTCCATATGTGCGTGTTGTTGCTTACGTGCGTGCATCGTGCTTGAAGCCGGTCATTTTAGAGAATAAAGTAGTTTTTCCACATCCTAATATTACCATCTATTTCGTCAGGGTTGTAATAATTACACCACCTTTTCCGTTTAAATAATAACACGATATCATTAACCAACATGTAATTAGTATCACTACGAGGAGTATTATACATCAGTCACTTTACCTTCACTTTTATGGTACCGTATTTAAAGTGAAGAAAAAATGCATGATAATTCTTCAGGATCACATAGAAGATTAGTTGAAGTGAAGGATTAAGGGGAAAATATGTTTGGTTTTCGCAGACTATGAGTGACGATGGGATTTCTCTCTATTTTCTATTTTCTGTTTATTTATTTATTTGCTGCCTGTTTTATTGGGCTAAGCATGATAAAGGATTCTCTCTCTCTCTTTCTCTCTAGCTGTTTATCATCAGCTTTTTCTACCACATTATTAACGCTTTTAGCTTTCATTCGTATGCATTATGCTAACCTAATTTCCCACCACTGAAACGGGGCCACATATTTACGAGTGATGTGCTGTGGACCGGACGATTAATTCAACCCCTTCACCTCGATGGCAGAGTTAACACCGGTGCCATAAACCCCTCTCAAGTACGGGACAACTCTAGTACTTCTTCCAACCAAAGCCAGACGATTTGATTATTATTATTATTATTATTATTGATGATGATAGATGTTACGTAATTTTTAGGTAGTGTCAGGTAGGTGGGCGCGGTGTCAGGTAGTGTTTGGATAATGTTAAAGTAATGTTTCCATGACGTGGTACGAAGTTGAGGTAATGTTGATACGCGCGGTACAGGTTAAGGTAATGTTTAGGGAGTGTGAGGTGGGTAGGTGAGCAAGGTACATGTGGCCGGCGTGGCTCCAGCTTCACGGAATGTGCTATTGATTTGTAGCCCGGTGACGGATGCCGCATGGGAGATTTTACACAGATACACCACCCCACTACACCACCCCTACACCAGATAAGGGCCACTACACCACCACCACACCAGATAAGGACCATTACACCACCACTACACCAGATAAGGACCATTACACCACCACAACACCAGATAATGACCAACCAACCACAACACCACCACCACACTTCAACTTGCTCACACGTGCACTATAATTTATGAGATGAAGAGTAACTTAAGCATAAAGACGACTTGGTGATCATGTCGAAAGCTTTTTAATTCCTTCAGCACTGTGGTGTTTTTATACATATGGAGTTTGCTGGGGTGATATTTATATAAACCTCACGTAGGGTTCACTGTACTATTACGTTTGAGCCACGTACGTGTAGGTTGCAGTGAATTTTTTGGGCTGGGGAGTAAATACAGTATAAGAAGGCTTTGGAAAATTACTCGTCTGTTGTTGGTTCTTGGCTCTATAATCTATCCTGTAGTGGGGCGATTATAGAGACAAGGAGGCAGGACTCACCACACAACCACTCCTTGAACACTAGATTTCACTAGGTTGCCTCGCTAGACAGTAGATATAAGGATTGACCAAAAAGGAGACTTGTGAACTTAATGCTACATAGCTGTTTTATATAATCCCTTTGATATGGGTTAAAATGGTATTGAAATATTGAGATGATTCAATAACTTCATTTCCGGTACCACGTTTGAAGCCTCGAATATGCTTTACTTAGCTCGGAACTTTACATACTGAGGCTTTAGACATATACTCGTCGATGGCTTCATAATCTTATTGGTAGGAGGACGATCTATACAACTTCTTCAGTAGGGGAACGAGCTATATACTTTCTTTAATAGGGGAACGATTTTATGGAGATCTAGAAGGAAGGATTCAGTACATCAGCTCGTTTGAATCCATTTACAGGCTTCATCAGATTACCACACTGGGGATGAATATGGATGCTTGCGAAACCTTCTCGTCGGAGGCCCTATAATCCCCTCACTCGATATTGCTGACTTCAGTATTGGGGCTTCAGTGCTTTAGCGGATTTCAAGGTATTTAGATTCTTCGTTGACTTTGCTTTGTTGGAGATGGCATAGGGGAGCCTTAGGACACTTGCTTGTAGTAGCTTTTAGCGTATTACTCTTAAGGTGATTTATTTTTACTTCACTGTCGCCAGACGGTTGTGGGAATGGTAAACTGGGGATTCATGAGTCACTGTATATATATAAAGTCTAAGTCTAAATCCCTGTATTCACCTAAGACATCTCGTACGGGGGGGGGTCAAAAACTGTCTCTAAGGTACTTCAGAACAGTGACGACCTTCAGATTTCATTTTGCCACAACAGCCAATATAATTTAGAGAATAACATGCACTTAAAGGACTGAAGAGACGGGGTAGGGCGTTTAAGAGGTACAGAAATGAGTTAAGAAATGAGATGGAAAATTGTATAAAGATGTGGAGTGAGTGAGGTGGCCTGCTCGGGTTTAGAGATGAGTTTTCTAATATGTTGTCTCCAGGAACTTGTGTCCATTATGTCCTACCCCATTAGACCTGGAGATATATTGTACAGTAAGCCAGTTCAGGGGAGGTTTGAGAGAGAGAGAGAGAGAGAGAGAGAGAGAGAGAGAGAGAGAGAGAGTTGCTATTATATCAGTGTATACAGTGATAAGAAGGCAAGGAGGTTATTGAAGAGATAAGGAAGCTTCCATTATATACACTCTTTGGCTTGGGTATGTATGTACAGATAAGAGGGTGTCGATAAAGTCACGATAGGAAGCAGCAATACAGAGAGAGAGAGATGACTATTTATAACATCATCTTCAACCGTTTCACTACGAGAATATCTTTAACTTTTGCCCCATTCTACAGAGCTGAATATAATCGTCTGTCCATGGGAAGGGTTAAATGAGAAGACGTCCTCATACTGAAAGGAAGAGAGAGAGAGAGAAAGAGAGGGGTAAGAGTTAGTTACATTCACTAGCTTGGGGTTATATACTGAGAAGAAGATAGGATACTCCATTTACTTTAACTTGGCTTAAAATTCCCATCTCCATCTTTGAATACTGAGGTGTAACAAAGGACTGGCATCATAATACAGTCACAAGGAAGTGCCATGGAGAGGATGTCGAGCCATAGTACTGCCATTTCATGTCACTGGTCTACGTAAAATCAGCCGCAGAAGGACGAAGATCTGGGCCAAGTTAAGGTGGAAGGAGTAATGTTTTTTGCAGCAGGTAAATTTAACTTTGAGTACGAGAGACCCACCCAAACTTGGAGAATAAAATATAATGAAATGATGAAATGATAATGAAATAAAATGATAATAAAATGCAGTAAAATGTTAAAATTCTAATAAAATGAAATAAAATGATGAATAAAATGCAATAAAGTGAAAATATAATGTAAAAGTGGAGGATCGAACACTCATTCACTTTGAGAGCCCTAACCCAAGCTGAAGGAAATCGTCTGGCAGGAGGAGGAATGAAGTTAAGAGGGGGACTGGGACCATAATATAGTGTTAATATACAGTATTGGTCCAGCTCAGCACTCAAAATGGAGAGATGGCGGTTTTAAGCCAAGTTAGAGTAAAAGAGGTATAGTAGTGGAGAGGTTAAAATGGTCTTCAGTAACCGTAATAGTAAAGTGACATTGGAAGGTTTTATTCTCATTATCTCTTCACGATTTTTTTATTTTATTCACTTGGGCGACCTTTCGTAATGAAGGGTTTGACATCCAGATGGTCCTTGATTCAGACACGTACGACCAATCTCTTATCGTAACTAAGATACATATCATAGGAAGGACAAGGCAAAAACAGTTCAGAATTCTCCCTTGTATGTGCTTTTCCTGCAGTAAATGTTAGTCATCTCCATCACTCAGTACCTTGGAGGGGAAATTACCGTCAGTTTTGTATTAATTAACCTTTGCTTGCATTAATTACCGGTGGCAAATTATGGTATGTTATTTGTTAAAACCTCAGCTGTGGTCTGTATTGATTGCGTGGAAAACACTCTAAAATTTGGTTTTAGATACCAGTGGCTACGAGAGGAATATTATCATCATTTATTTTTATGGCTCTCACCCTTGGCCCACATTAATTTTAAGTAATATTAATAAGAATTCTGTCACTTTTTATTAGTTTCCTTCTTTACTTTCATCAGGCACGAAAGGAAGGGCATACTAAGTTATTACGTAAATATCAATCCCTGGGCAACATCTTCTGAGGGGCAACACCCAATGAATTTTTACAAATCTTGAGTTTAAGTTTATTATAGGATTCCATGCTCAGTCTTACATATGGTCACCTTAAACATCAGAACCAAATTAGAGTGAAATTTAGATGAAAAAAAACTAAACTCAGCGAGTTTGATAATGGTAAACTGATTTTTAGACTTAGTAAACTGATTTTTAGACGTAATTATCTTGGGAAATTGTTAAGACCCTCTATAAATATGATGCCAGGTCACAGACAACACGAACTGGACGTGTTGCTAGAGTAATAAGCTGCCTCGGGGCCGTGAGTCAACACTACCCCTTGGCACCCTCTCCTAAGCTGGTAAAAGCTGATAATTTGCCACCCAACCTTGTAAATATCAGGTGTGGGCCCCGGTTCACATACAGACATACACCGTGCGAGTGTGTGTGTGTGTGTGTGTGTGTGTGTGTGTGTGTGTGAGAGAGAGAGAGAGAGAGAGAGAGAGAGAGGGCTTNTTTGCCACCCAACCTTGTAAATATCAGGTGTGGGCCCCGGTTCACATACAGACATACACCGTGCGAGTGTGTGTGTGTGTGTGTGTGTGTGTGTGTGAGAGAGAGAGAGAGAGAGAGAGAGAGAGAGAGAGATCCATTCGGTTCTTTTCCTAAATTAGGGACTCTGTCTCACCCCATTCATAGGTGGGAAAAGGAGGTCGTGATGACGATGATGATGATGTTCATGTTGGTGGTGATGAAGGGCTGTTTTCTAGGTGACAAAGGCGGCTACGTAGCACCTCATCCTTAGCGATTTATTTTGCATATTACACTTTAACACTCTCGTGCATGATATTTATGACGTTTAAATATCGAAATGTACATCATCCACATACAAGAGAATATTGAGGTGTATTGTGCCAAATAAGTCACCAAGGAGGAGGTGTTACGAAATCCTCGAAGTTCGAAGTGTTCCGGGTTCGTATGACGATGACGATGATGATGCTGATGATGCGAGCGTAACGACAGTGAGTGGTGTGTACACAGTGAGGACGCACACACACCCCGGTGGTGGCAGGGGAAGGCTTGGGGCAGCTGCGGAAGGTTCGAGGGCTCTGGGAAAATGTCAGTTTTTCAACTTAAAGCGAGGCGACCAGAGAGACAGGAGTGGTGGGAAGGGTTGGGCAGAGTCAGCCAACCAGCCCACAGCAGGCATGGGAGGCCTGGCAGGGGTGAGGAGTGGTGGGGAGAAGGCTAGGAAGGGCAGGACAGCGCAGGGTAGGAGAGGAGGGTGCAGGGAAGGGAAGGGCATGGCAGGGCAGGGCTGCACACGGCAAAGTAGTCCATGGCTTGGTATGGCTGGGTAGAACAGGACAGAGCAGAGCAGGATAGGGTTGAGTTAGGCTGGACTGCGATGCACAGAGCAGGGCAGGGCATGGCAGAACAGGTCATGGCAGGTCACGTTAGGGTAGAACGGGGTAGACGGGGTAGGGTAGAACAAAGCAAAATAGTGCATGACTTAAGAGGTTGGACAGAACTGGACATAACGAGGTATGGCAGTGCAACAGCGTGGGGTGAGGCGAGACAAAGAAACGATTCTTGACAACGACGGCCTCCTATAGTTTCAAGTTTTTTTTCCTTGGAGAGAGTGTGCAGCGTCGCCTTGACTAACAGGCGATGCCCGCGCCATCTAGGGTGTCGAGAGCCCGCCGTCGGGACTGTCAGAAGGCTGCTCTTTTTCTAACTACTGAATCGATGGGGTTGAGCGGCGGCGAACTCGTCCTTAGTTACGGGCGACGCACACAGGACGCTCCTAGATCACTGTACTGCTGCCTGCCTCCCTCCGCCACCCACCCATCCACCCACCCACAAACGACATGACGGATAAACAGAGGAGAAAAATAAAGTGGAGTGAGGAAGTTAGGCGAGGCAGGAGAGATAGCAGTAATGAGAGAGTCAGCATGCGAGGCAGCAACAGACTGGTGCTGGCAAAGGGGTGGGGAAGCGTCTCTTACCAGACACATGTTGAAGAACTGACGAGTCCAGGGCGTGGCTCCGTCACTACCACACCAACACTACGCTAACTCAGCATTCCACCTGTGTTCAGAGGATCGGCTCTCCCTCGTGATGTGAGGGTGAGGCAGGTCCCCAGGCAGGCTGAGGCAGGTTGAGGCCGGCTGGTGGCCTGCACCTGGACCTCCACACTTTATGGTTCCGGCTCACCTGGCCTGCGAGTGGGTGTTAGTTATCACTGTGGCACTCCATCCTGGCACTCACTACACTAGGCTAGGGTCCTTGGCCAGACCAGACCCACTACACTACGTCGCCGCTACACCGACACCCGCCCCAGGGGTCACAGGCTCTGGCCACACTTGCACTACAGCGGCACATGTCACTGGGGCACCAGTACTTCCCGCGGCCTCGCTGCTGCACCAGAGGAGTGGCCAGCTGATCAGGACAGACCCAGTAGTGCACGGGTCGAGAGCAAGAGCAGCAGGAGCAGCAGCAGCAGCAGCAAGCAGAGGGTCCGCGCCGGGCAGAGCTCTCACTGGAACTGTCAGCCGCCACCCAGCCCTGCTCCTGCCTCTGCCGCCCGACCTGCGCACGCTGCTCACACCTCCACCTCCTCCACTGGCCTCCCCCGCCACCACAACGCTCACAGTGGTATTACCATGTACTGAGTAGCACACAGAGATATGGTAGGAATGCTGTACAGTGTGGTATGCACAGGACTCCGGGTACAGGCCTGCCAGCCCACATCCACGCCCCCACCACTGCGCAGACGAGGGGGCAGGGAGGAGATGGGGGCACGGGAGGGAACTGCGCCGTGTCGCCTTGCCGTTTCCAGTAACAAATTCAGTGTTCCAGCTCGTCTCTCGCAGTCTGTCCCAGGAAGCCAGACATCGTGGAGACCCGGAGTGACAAGAGACCAGGAAGTGACCAGCGGTAAAACAAGGGGGGTCAAGAGGCGGTGTAGGGGCACCAGGGCGGAATAAATGAGGCCCGGCACTCAGGGAGCCAGACGGTGCTACAGTGGGAGCCGCCCCACGTAGGCACAGAACACCCGAGTCTGGCTTATGTAGGCACAGCACCGTCAGGCCCTACCAGGCTGGCCAGGTGTCAGCCAGGTGCGACAGCCACCCATCTGGCACCACAAAAACACCTGTCACCCCACAACGCCACACCATCACTCTCCCACCTAACACCATACCATTCCACCACCCTCCCACCTACCATCACACCATCACCCTCCCACCTAACACCACACCACATCTCACCACAAAAGGCCACCCTCGCGTTTGACACAATACCACAGTACACCATGCTTCCACCTGACCACACCAGACCACCCTCGCACTCGACATCATACCACAGTACACCAAGCTTCCACCTGACCGCACCACACCACACCACCACTCTGCCCCCAGTCGCAGCTAGAGATGGCGCTGGCCAGTCACCTGCAGCACAGTATGATCCAGGTGTGCCGTGTGCTGATGTGACGAGACATGGCTGGTACCAGGAAGACAGAGTTGTACCAGGGGGCAAGATGGTTTCCGCAGTCTACCTGTCATCGGCCACTCCCACCTGCTCATAAATAACAGTCTTAACTTAATGTCGTATCATGTTTTAATCGCCTTACTGTATTCGTCATCATCTTTGCTGCTGTGGCCCAAGACTCGTTTGGACTTGTACCCTGTTGACTGCAGGCTGAAGTTGCCCTTTTCCGGTATTCCATCCTCCTGCTATTGGTGACGAGGGAGGGAGTTTAGGGTCGTTTGTATTACCGGACAGCAGAGCTCAGATGCATCGGTACCATCAACAGAAGAGAAGAGAAAAGAGAGAGAGAGAGAGAGAGAGAGAAAGAGAGAGAGAGAGTGGTGATGATGGTGATGACTGCATTCCTCACACATGCTGCTATGCTGTCACACAACTTTAGTTATAGTAAAACCCCAGGTTTCTCCCCCAGCCAGACCGAGACTGCAACAGTTCTATTTTCCTAACTTCCCTTTTAGGTAGAAAAAAGATCAAACTGATGATGATGATGATCGTAATGATATCTGTATTCCTCGCACATCCTAGTAAGAGTGCTCTGTAGTAGTAAAGAAAGAAAAAACGATGGTCAGGATGATGATGATAGTACTGATGATGATAGTATTGATGATGATGATGATGACGACGACGATGACTGTCACACAACATACATGAAATTAAAATAAATCTCCAAGTTCCTCCTCAGACACACTGAAACTGCGACCCTCAGGTGGTGTGGTGAGGCGGGGACTTCGGTGGAGATTTCAACTGGGCTGGGGCAGGGTGGGACTGGCGGAAATGGGTGCCGGTGGCGGGGCGGGGCGGGGTGGGGTGGGGCGGGGGGGGGGGGGAGGGAGGGGGCGGGGGGGGGTGGAGGTGAAGGCAGCTGTTTTAGGTGGCGAGTAGCGAGGTAGAGAAGTAAGAGACTTACAGCGGGGCGGGGCGGGGCAAAGACGAGAACAGGTGGTGCAGGTGGCGGGGGGCGGGGCGGGGCAGGGCAGTGACGGAGAGATCGATATGACTGCAGGTGTGGCGGGGCAGCAGAAGGACAGGATACACGTCGCCATCCCACTCATACTACTACACCTTCCTCCTCATACTGACATATTATCACACTTTCATCACATTCATACTGGGGTAGCATTTCACCTTATGCTGCATATTATTTCACGTACACCACACTCATACTGGCGGGTTATCATCACACTTTCATCATCCTCATACTGCCATCTCATTACACCTTCATCATACTCATACTAGCGTATTATCACATTTTCATCATCGTCATCATTCTTGCCTTGCCACACTAACTTTACTGATAATGCCAATGCTGTTGCCTCTTTTCCTTTATTGGTGATTTCACTGATCATGCTTCTGTCACTGTTAATGTTATTGTTTTACTTATTTTGCTTGCGTACGAAACTGCTGCAGGTATTTTTTTTTTATTTATGCCACTGTTGATGTCAGGGTTTTTATTGTAGTCACGTTTATTTCCCCCTGTTGATGTCATAGTTATTTCACTGCTGATGGTGACGTACTGCTCGTTTGATGTCACTTGTCATTATTACTTCACTGCTGATGTATTATTGTCGCTACTGATTCTGTTCCGCCACTGCTGAGCTCTTTGTTACTTTGCTGCTAATTTAATTGATACTTTCCTGGTGATGTCATTGTTACGTCACCACTCTTGTCATTAATACTTGCCTGCTACGTCGCTACTTTTGTCATTGATATCTGACTACTGATGTCACTGGTGCTTGTGCCATTACTGATGTCGCTTCTGCCTCTGTTGATGTCATTGTTTCTTTTGCTACTGCTGAGGTGTCGGTATTGTTGCAGGTGAAAGTTTATTCATTTGTCGCTACTAATAGGCCTAATGTCATTCACGTCATGCTCCTGCTCTTCATATATTCATTACTTGTTACATTTATTCCACTGCTAAGTCTGGGCGATTCACTTCTACGATGGCCCTGAATAACGCCAGTATATCTGTTATTAATGAACTGATTAAAGTGACAATCCGCACACAAAAGCTTCAGTCTGTGCCAATCATATACTGCATTATAGACATTCCCTAACACCCTAACATTTGAATATAAAGAGAAAAATGTTGGAAATTATATGCATATTTTACGAGTGCAGTACAGTGTCAGAAATATACGAGCTGGATAGAGGCATTGTGTAGGGGGTTGGGATGATGCAACAACAAGCACATGTAACCCCATCCCTCCACGCAGCAGTAACCCCCACCACTGTTACTACCACCTTAACCCCTCTATCCATCCGTAGTCATTAACCCCCCACTAACGCCCTTGGAATCTTTTTATCTCTCACAATTACCACCACGCCAGCTACCTTACTTAGTCGTGTCATCATTACTTCCACCACAACACCCGTACCACCACGACCCTCTTTCCCACAATGCTCCTGTCACCAGTACTTCTGCCACGAACCCTCTGCCACACTACCACCATCTCCTGCCACCACGAACCACTACAATGACCACCCCCTCTGCCAACACCACGACCCTCTGCCAGATCTCAAACTATCACCTCCCCTACCACCACGACCTCCTACCATTACCAGCCCGCTACCACCATTAGTTCCACCTCCCCCGTACCACCACCATGTTGCCACCACTAAATTGTTGTGTAAATATGACCCAGACTACATCCCTTACCAAAGACACTAACTTCTGTCCTGTGTCACTGCACTTATCCCCTTCGCTACAATGGCATCCTAGAGTTTGTTCTTTTAGGTACTGATAAGTATCTCAACGTATTTCTCTCACCGATTGATTGTGTGCAGGGGACCTTGCTCCGACGTAATACCGTTTTCTTAAGCGCCTTTGTGTGTTTTTTACGGTGTACTAAATTTCTACGTGATATTCATCAGTATCTACACTACTGTGTTTGGTTACACATTTTTTAAAAGTTTATTCTTCCTAACCCCCTATGATTACATTCACTGGAGGGAGTATCTCTAATAGTCAAGGAGAGAGAGAGAGAGAGAGAGAGAGAGAGAGAGAGAGAGAGAGAGAGGAACTGTTGATGTAAATGTGAGCTGATACAAAGCAGAAGGAATGACACATAGTTAAATGTGTGTGTTTGGAAGAAAGAAAAAAAAAAAGAGCAATACTTTATGATTACCAAAGTCTAGATACCAAAAGAAGCAGTGTAGAACGGTGTAAAAATGGGAAATAAAACAGAAAATGCAAATGAAACTAATTAAAAAGGGGAATAGGGGAGGCGGGAGGTTCGAGAAATAGTACCTCATTCAGAGCTGAAGGGAGCTTGGAAAATGAGGCGCTAATTCCCCGGCAGCCACCCACGGCCTGTTCAGTGTCGTAGTAAGACTCCTTGGCGGCTGAGAGAGAGAGAGGGAGAGAGAGAGAGGTATTATGTAACCGTATTATGTAATGTTGTACAGTATGGGGTGTTTTGCGGCCGAAATGAAACTGTGAAGCTTTTTTATATGTGTCCAACTTTGGGCATAGTCTTAACAGTCCATTCCATGTGGCCCAGCAGTTCTCTTACTGGCCCCACATCCTCAGATGTCATCACTTAGTCACTAATACCCAATTTGAATACATGCTGTGGCTGTCTCATTCAGGTCGGGTACGGTAATAATAGGGTTGTTTTTATGGCGTGTCGGTGGGCCTTGTGGAAGATCAGTAGTGTGTGTTTTACCGTAATTCAGTTCACCTCTAACCTGGGATCGAATTCGCGTCATCTCAGACAACATTCGACCCCTCTCTAACCTCTCGACCCTTGGTATGTAGTTCCAGTGTCCACTTTGGATTTAAGAGACTGGAAAGAGTTATGTACAATCGGCAGCAAAAGTCCTATGGCCCCTCCGACACCGATATAGTTTGCATCAGTAACATGCAAATGAGGACACTAAGACCTAATGTGCAGAATAATTCGCTAAGAGAGAGGTGTTGCGAATTATACCGAACCTGACACACCAATTAGTGATTTCCTAAGGCTTTACTGATGCTGTTCATTCAGTGGTTCATTCCCAAGTCCATTAACTCAGGAGATTGGGAATGAAGATAGCTTGTGTGTGTGTGTGAGAGAGAGAGAGAGAGAGAGATGAAACAGATGGCGATGGTGTTCTCTCGTTACGTCTGACTCACATCCATTACTAACGTCTTGTTGCAGCCGCCTCCTTGTCACTGTTTTTATTATCACTGCTGCTTGATCAGTGGCCAGGACATCATCTGCCACTCGCTTGCAACCCCTTTCAACCCGAGGAAGCTTTTTTTTAATAGTGTGATTCAGCCTTGTCTCAATTGTTGGGACTGATTAGCCTAACCCCGGGACCCTACGCTTCTGATAGGGGGAAAAGAGATTGGAGATGGAGGGATGGTTAAGACTGGATGATGGATGGTTGGATGGATGGTTAAGACTGGATGGTGGATGAATGGATGGATGGATATGGGGATGAATGGATGGTTACTTTTAGATGATGGATGAATGGATGGGTGGATGGATGGGTGGATGGATGGTCAACGTCACCGATTTATCCAGTATGGGAAGGTTAATTATGAAGGAGTCAGTGAAGCCTGCATCTAACCCTTTCTTTTCAAAAACCCTCCTAATCTTTATTCAGTCGTTAGAAATACCCACAAATTACTCCACCCAAAGACATCATCGTACTGAAAGGGTTGATGTTATACCTGTCCACGTGTCTCTATTTTTGTTGCCGTTATTGTTCGTCGTAATTAGGTGTTTGGACAATGGCGGTGGCAGTGTCGTCTACTCCCGCGGATAAAAATTTGCTCACCACATTTTTACGCCGTACTCCACCATCTCCTGTCTGTTGTTATTGTAGTAGTATTAGGAGTTATTATTATTATTATTATTATTATTATTATTATTATTATTATTATTATCATTATTATTATTATTACTATTATTATTATTGAACTTTAGAGGAATATAAAGTACAGCGGATTCAGAGGAGTGTGACCTTGAGAAGACTGAAGAAGTTATGACGACTGGACTGAGAGCTACCACCAGCACTGAGAAAATTATACTGGCAAGCTGAACACGTG
>JAGKTI010023800.1:0-14644 GCA_018397915.1 Birgus latro
AACAGCGAACGAAGCGTGTGAAAATAATCCCAGGCAACTTAAGTAGGCCTGCTTGTTTTACGAATACACGATAAAGAAGGAACTTTCTTCACTGTCCATTCAGAAGTGTATGATTTAGGGAAATAACACGGACAGCAGTAATGCTTATTGTGAAACAGTCAACCACCCTCATTGCTGGGATTTCAAATTAATCAAGGACAATTCGTTTACATTGTTTGGATTCCAAACTAATCAAGCGAGATTCTAAGCCACTTCATAATAGCACTGTTTAATTTTGGAAGGAAACATTAGTTACAACTCCATTATGGTGACGTATTTTCATTATAAAGACACTACGTTCAGGCTATTTTCATTTAACTATAGTAGCATCTGAGACATGAAATTTTCGTGTAATAATTTGTTACGTAATCGTATTGCTTTATATTTAATAAAAAACAATATATAACGTCTCCAGTTCGAAGTCTTCCATAAGCTGATTACATTCGTATAGGAAATGCAAGGCTTCACTAAAAAGTACGTCACCGGATTGGAGAGGTTAACACAGATATGCTGCGAAGGGACTGCTGACTCTAACGCCACCTCACAGCCAGGTACCAAATTCTCAAACTTACAATCTGTTGTCTATTATAACTTATATTTTGACATGCAGGAAGGACAATGGGACTGTAGCTTCTTCTGGCGCTTCTTGTTTTTTCCGCAGCAACAGTCACAGTTAAGAGATGGAAGTTAGCTTTCTCTGTGTTCTGTTTTTGCAGGGAAGACAGTTATGAATGAACCCAGGAACTTCTCATGTTGTCCCGGTGAAACAATGAGTTATCGGAGAGAGTTGATCGTAAGTTCGAGAGTCTCAGCCTAAGTATGCCATTCATACAGACATACCAAACGCCACCGTGCTTCGGCCGATATTACTGTTGGCACTGGAAGTAGTTTGGTACTGTAAATCACCCTAAACCATTTGCATTGCGTATCACACCTAAACATTCTCTTCTGTGTTATTTATGATACATGAACAGTGAGTTTGTTTGCATCAGTAAGTTATTAGATATTATTCAGGACAATTGTAGAGAACAAATCCCTGAGGAAAGGGCGTTATGGAGTCTTCAGTACGACAATGTCACAAATCCAATACGCCCAACTGTAACTTATTTTATACCAGCATACATTGTCTTTTCATGGGCACATCATTCCTCTTCTCCTTTATCAGCTAACGCCAGGCGATATGTTCATCACAGTACTGTTGTCAGTGCACAAGTAGGCGCCATAAGTGTATCAGGTGTTGATGTGCAACAGACAGGTTGCTGTGTACATACTGAAGGCTGCGTCCTCGCTGTATGAATGTGTTAGGGAATCACAGCCCACCAGAAGCGGCACTTGACCGCTTCCAACATGGCAGGCGACAGAATGGGGACTTAGAGATTAATGAGGCAATCACTGACAATATACATCATCACACTTACAGGGGTGACGGTGAAAGACCCCATGGTAAAGGGAAGGATAGGGATAAACGTCAAAATGCGAGAGATATGGAAGTGTGGAGCGGGCTAAATCACCCCCAAGAGAATTAGCTCAAATTCGAAGGGAACCTGGAAAAAAAATCGAGAAAGCATTTTTTTTTTTTTTTTTAGGAAAGCTACTTGGAAGCATGGTAAGTCGAAATCTACAAACATTCTAAACATTCCACATGAGCTAGCTGTGTGGGACGAAAATTCAAGATGGCCACTAACGGCATGGGACACTGATGGTCATGTAGGGCCTCTTTTTAAACGGTTTCTAGGTATAACAAAACCATTTTAACCATTATTTCAGTGATATATTGACGTATGTTCAAGATATGATTAAGCTAATGTACTGTTTTAACCAAAATGGTAAATTCAACACATTTAAAGTCAACAACCAGCACTAACTTTTGCCTGCAGCAGTTACCGAACTGCTACTAACTAAAACATTATTTTTTAGTACCATAACTAGTTATGGTTACAGTTATAGCGTGGGGACTCAGTCTCTTCTTCATCAGGTGGGCATGAATTAGCACAAGATTGGCCAATACACGAGTATCACACAGGTGTACAGTAGATCATACTTTCCGACATCTGCATCTCTTGCCACATATTTGTTTACATCCACATGACACAGTGAGAAGAACATCCCCTGTTGTTGATGGATGGCCTGTCAGTCAAAAAGGGATTGAGCATTCCACCTTGAAGCTCCCAACCCCAGTCAGTAGGATTTAGTTCCTCAACACTGCCCAACCACTCCTGAACTGCGAAGTAGGCTCGGTATGAGTGGTACTTTGCAGCTGAGGATGTGGGAGGTAGGCTCTGAAGTTGGAAGCTGCTGGATGCTTTGCTCATCATCTGCATATACTGCACAAATTTCAGCCTATCAAGTGTAGTACATGTCGGATTGGCATTATATAACCTCAGTAAGAATATTTCCCCCATTCTGTCTACTTCATGGCTGGCATCGCTCTCCTTAAACATACCCAACGTCCTCCAATCCTCGCTTTCGAAGATGAGCTTGGAATTCTTTTTACCAATGCCATATAATGCAGAGACTGTGTCACATCTGGTGATAGCATGTGCTGTTAATATATGTTGCTGGGTGTGTCGATATATTGCCTGCTGGATGCTGTGTATAAACCAAGTATCTTGCTTACTAATGTAGATATTGTCTGTTGTGAACCTATCAACCAACATTGCTCCCATGTAAGACATAATAGGAGGGATTCCGCCTATTCTTACGATGGGTTTGGTGAGGGGTGGAGAAGATTTGACTATTTCAACAGCTTTAATGTAGAGAGGCTGCTCAAATGCTACTGGAGACACACCCAACTTTCATTGTTCAGTTAGTTTTTGTGCGTAAGAAAAAGCCGAGTAAACAGAGTGTGTTTGATTGGGATTATGGTTCAGGAATGGGAGAATCTCAGTTATGCTTACATCAAACTCTCCCTTTTTGACTACTGTCTGATTGAACGCAATCCACGATGGGCACTGTTTAGGATCAAATACAAAATAGCTGGCTAGGCACATACTGTCCGGCACTGTTGTTAACTTCTAACTTGCCGGGTTGAGGTTTGGTGGTTCCAAGATTGCCAATGAATACATGATTGAGACCTGGAACTGCTGGTTTTCCGTATTTCTTGAGTGATATCCCAGAATATAGACCAGCAGTAGTAGTTGCCCGTACTGTGGTTGAACGAGGGAGCTGTAGTTCACCATAATCCTTTCCAGGGGTGAAGCCAGCAATGCCATCCATAGCATACCATGTTCCATGTCCAGTCGATGTGCAAATGCTAATGTTTGTATTGTCAACTAAAAATTAACAAATGCCCCTTCCCAGCCACATTCTTTCTCCCCAGTTGGTATTATTACATCATACAGACGTAGTACCTTCGATAGTAGTCTGCAGATCCTAAGCTACTAAGCAAATCTACTAGCTCACGAGATTCTAACCTAGTATTGATGTATAGAGATATCGCCAACAGAATTGGTGATATGAAAGATATGGGACGTGCAGCATTTGCTATACTCTGTGCTATTCCTATCTGACGATGCTGACTTTTGATCAGCCGAGACAGTAAACGTACCAGAAGTTCTGACACAATATGTACACTGTTGTCCATTTCAGAAAATTTGGGATATTTAGATGTGTCATATGTGACGGTCCTCATTTGGTAAACAGTAAGTGATGCAGACATGTCTTCAACATCTTCTGGTGTCAGACTTGTTGCTTTGTAATTCTCCCTCAGTATCCTCTTACCTTCATCTAGAAATGTGTAAATAGTGTCTTGTCCATTGTCACACGTCATTATCATGCTGTCTCTGCGTGCTCTTGTAACTTATCTTTCAAGCGCATGGTAGTGTAGCACTCACCATCATCAGAAGACTTTTTTATCAATGACCCTAGTTCTGTGATGGAGAACTGATGTCCATTACCCTTATCTATGTGTTCACAGAGTTTCAGGAACGCATACTGTTTTCTGGTGTCGACTGACCCTGTTGGCCTCCTCCTTGGTTTCTTCTGAAGCCCTCGCCCACCATGAAAACGGCTTTGACAATCATGGTGGTACTTGTCCTCAGCTTCCACAAGGTCACAACATCTTCAATGTGTGTATATACAGACTCTCCCCAACTATCAGCTCGCTCCATCGCCTTGGCTGCAACAGATGATAGTATTTCGGTTGTTGCTGTTTCATGAGTCGCCTCACGTTGGCCCTATGGTTGTTTGGAGATCTTACTATAGTCCCCATACTTCCCACAGTAAAGACAGCTTTGCTTTATATTAAAGATTGAGAGTGGCCTGTGAACGGCAGGTGATTTACTTATGCATTTGTCTCTCTGATTCTTCTGACCTTGTAACATCTCATGGCACTGAAATAGGTTACTACCCTATTGCAAGTAAATCCATGAAACCAGCCTGCCATCAAGTTGTAAAGGAGACTAGAGACAGAAACGTGATAGTGAATAAAGGTCAGAGGCATCTAGGTGCTGTGATTGAACTAAGAAATTCAAACACCAATATGTGAGTGATAAGGTAAAAACTTGGGTTGAAAAAAAACAAAACCTCATACAGCATACAGTGCATTTATAGATAGAGTAAAGCACAAATGGACTTCCTTGAAGCAGAACATCCCCGACATGGAAATGCATCAAGGATTCATTCTTCCCATCACTGTCCAATGGCCACATCGTCACAGCAGAAGAGAGGGGTCTTCTAGCACTACCATCCAGAATGGGAGGCCTTGGCATTATAAATCCAGCTGCCATGGCAAGCTACGAACATAGAAATTCACTTAGGCTCTCTGAATCCATGTCACAGAAGTTTTGCGCCCAGGTTGAGACGATTGAGATCGGCCATCAAAGGCAGAAAGATTTAAAGAAACAGATAAGCAAAGAGTGAGAAGCAAGACAAAAGGAACAGCTGTAGCACATAACCGACCATCTTACTCCAGACCAGTGCAGAAGAGTTGAAATGGCACAAGAGGTTGGGGATCATACTGACTGACAACCCTGCCTCTAAAGGCAAAAGGCATCCACTTCAACAAACAAGAATATGTTGATGCCATAGCCTTGAGATATGGATGGCCAAAAGAGAACCTACCTCATCACTGTGTCTGTGGCACTTTCTGTGATGCAAACCAAGCAATAGTTTGCAAGAAGGGAGGCTTTGTTTTCATTCGACACGATGAAGTATGCGACCTCACTGCGAAAATGCTACATGAAATATGCCATTTGATCACCATAGAGTCAGCTCTGCTACCCCTAGACAGCAAGCACTTCACCCACAGAACAGCAAATACATCAAATGATGCACGAATGCTCAAGGTTTCTGGACACGTGGGCAGAGGGCTCTCTTCAACATTAGGATATTTGATCGTATGGCAGCATGTCATCGTGAACTGTCTCTCAAGGATGCACACAGAAAGAATGAAGAAGAAAAAAAGCAGAAACTGGAAAAAAAAAAAAGTTCCATCATGTGGACCACGGTCGATTCACTCCCCTTGTGTTCACAACATCAGGAGGGATGGGTCCAGTGGTGATGAGATTCTACTCGAGACTGGCAGAGGTTCTTGCTGAAAAGAAGCTTCAACTGCAGCGTTTGGTACGGCCTGAACAAGATGTTGACTGCCATTCTCCCTCGCAAGGTCTGCACTCCAATGTCTCAGGGGCACAAGATCATCAGCCCACAGGCCAGTCTCTCTGGCGGGAATGGAGTACGAATCTACCGCGGTTGAGTCACATAGACCAGCGACTCCAGTAGTTTAATGTTTTTATTAACACTGTAGTGTTAATATTTTTATTAACACTGTATTGTTAATGTTTTTATTAACATTGTATTGTTAATGAATAAAAACAACATAATATAAGTAGTAGCAGATGGTTGGTAACCACAGCCATTGGCGTGCTGGGGACTGAAATATGAGGGATGGTCTTAACCTTCATATTACAACTCCAAGTGGTGATCTATATTATGAAGGATGGTTATGATCTTCACAATATAACTCCCAAACATATGGAGGTGATTGTAGAAATAGTGTTAAAAAACGGTAGTGATAGTAGTAGCAGAAGGAGTAGTAGTAGCAGCAGTCTCAGGCCCATCTGAGATTGAATCCCATGGACTGCAATCTGGAGTTGCCCTCCCCCTGCAGTCCACCATCCTTCCCGTGGGAGAGAGTGATCTAAGGGACATGAGTACAGTATAACTGGGCAACTCTGCCAGGGGTTGTATCGCTGCTACTGTATGAGGGAGTACAGCTCCAGTCCTATTTCTCCAAATTAAATAAATAAATCATTATTGTTGTGCGGAGTTTAACCCCTACGGCTACAGGATTTTCTGCCAAATACACAACTGTTTTAATCAGGTTAATTGAATATCGTACCAGTAAAGGAGTTAAATGAATCTACAAACAAACTCTCCAGTTTGAAACGTACTCTTGAGATGAATAAAATGGTGTATATGTCCAATATTGAAATATAATTTATGTATTCGGACTGAGCGGATTATGCTCTGTTGCCTCCTCAAATAATAAATGAAGTTAACTAATCGAAAAGACCTAGAATATTTCCAATAGCACTCGCAGTAAATGGATTCAGATACATTCTTTATGACCCTGGACGTAACCTTACAGCTCGTTCCCTGAGACCGAACGTTGTGCCTACGTGCCTCACAGTTTGTCAAGTGCCTTAAGGTAGCATCACATAGTTACAGTCAAGCATAAAAGATATTTTCCTGTTCTACTGCGTCTCTTTTGCACTTGAAACATGTTCGTCAATTCCCTCTCTAACGCATGATTTCAAAGAAAATCTTCTCTGAGCAGAGAATCATATCAAGCTTTTCTTGGCTTAGAGTTATGAGCCAGCAGTGAAAATTTGAGATGTAGAATAACTGAAATATTAGGTAAAGTTTCGTTGCTGACTTTACAGAGGCAGTGGATATGAGCTGATAATTGGAATGTAAAGGATTAGTCCTTCAAATAACATAGGTTTTCCTCAGTTAAATTACTTAGGTTTAATTAAGCAGACACAGTAGAGGGAAACACGTAAAAAGTGATCAAACTTCTACTTCGTTACAAGCCCATAATCAACCCAGTAACGGCATTGTGTATTTTCTGGGATATTACATGGGGTATTACAGCCATGTGGTATGCGGGAACGCTACAATCCACTCACACCATGTAGTGCAACATTTTGATGTTCTGTACTGAGTAATGAGTTGGACGATACCCTGCACTCAAGGAAACCATTTTTTACGCTGGTTGGTAACCATACAAACATATAAACACCTGGTGATCCAGTGAGTAAGGGCACTCCAGCCTATGGAATTTGTGTAAGTTTTGATCTGGGGAATGACCAAGGTTTAACCAGCCCCCCCCCCCCCCCAGCGTACGATGCACGTAACAACTTTTTTTCACTCTGAGACCCACCGACGTGCATCGTACGTCAGCCAATTGCAAGGCCCATCGTTTACACATTTTTCAAGATTCACGGGTAATTTTTGGTAGGCATATGTGGGAGACCTTCCTCTACCCCCAGCCAGGTGGCGACAATGCCTGACTCTGGGCAAGTCCCCCCCCCCGGGGGGGTGCGCCATTTTCTCGCAACTCACCTGTTTGCAGTGACCTGACCAGCAAAGACACGTAGCACCACGGTCTCTCCAACGACGAAATTCAAGGCGAAAGTGATTCCTGACGTGGAGGACAAAGATTACGTAGCACCAAAGTTGGTAATGAACAGAAGTAATGAGGAGGTAAAATCGCCAAGGTAGGTGCAATATGTTGATGTGTTTGGTGAGGGAACAACGCTTCTATCACTTATATTATTGTGCTAAAAGCATTATACTCTTGTACTACATATAAATTCGTACCAAATAAATAAATATCTACGAGGTTGTGTGGTTTAGGTTAAGTTTCCCTGGCATAGGGAGCGTCTTTTATGGAGCACGGAGTCATAGAGAGCAGTTGCCAGGTGAGGGGTCTCTCACCTGTTTAGGATATTTTTCACTTCAGGTGAGTGCTTTCTTGCTGAATTTTCAATGTTTCTCACCCAAAGCGGAGGTTTGAGCCAAAAAGAGACAAGATGAAAATCAGTCGGGTTCTGGGGGTGAGTTGGGTAAAAAAGCGGTCGTAACGGGGTGGGTTAATGTTCCTTTAATATTACTCATGGGAAAGCCAAGGCAGTCACACGTGTATTGAATATCAACGCTAATGTACACCAACGCACCAAAGTTTCTGTACTCCCCTCGGTGGAAGAAAGTGGAAGTCAGGGTTAGAGAGCGGGCAAGCCAACGGAGAACTGCGAGTGGTAGTTCGGTACTGAGGTACAAGGCAAATGGTGAGAAACCTTATGAAACTGGATTTGAAACATTTCCACGCTACTCACCTGCAAAACATTATGAGTTCATAACACACACAGCATATAATAAAACATAGGCTTTGCTACCATGGAGACCCGTGAAACTGGTCCAGACACGACCCATCTGTGAGACACGACCCATCTGTTTCAGATCTTCATCATACAAATAAAGCAGTGAACCAGTTGTATATTAGGTGCGACTGGTCATTATCACTGCAGTGATAATTTTTGCTAGTTATTCTTGGATTGTCTATAGCTTTAATATAAAATGATTGTAGACTTAATGCTGATTCCCACAACAGCTGTGCGGATGGTTATTGTTTTGCTACGTTTCCGTGGGTCGACTTCTCGCCCCGGGGACATGTGAGCTTGGATTGGACTCTTACACAACCGGGTCCAGACTCCCAACAGAGGAGACAGGACACAAAAACACAGTGGAAACCTCACTGCAAATATGTTATGGCCAAGTTACAATCTTCAGGAGACAATCCTGATTTTACGATCATACACAGGTGCAGGTGTTACAAACAGGTCACTCAGACATCCAGGTTCAGACAGGTCACTACAGAGATCAGGTCTCGCCCGCAGACCCGCGGGAACTTTATAATAATATGGCTACAAGACACAGGGAATAAACACAATACATACACTCAGGGGTCGGGATATTATTTCGAACCTTCTTGGTAATACGGGGGACTCCGATCTGGGACTTACTGCTCCTGCTTTGCGTCACATCATTTGTCTATCTGGACGACATCATAATCGCAACACATACAATAGATGTACATTTGCAGTAATTAGACCAGCTCCTGCAGAAGCTAGCCAACGCTGGTTTAAAAATAATGCTGCCAAAATGCAAATTTTGCTTTAAGTAAATTAAATTCCTTGGCCACAGACTTGATGCATTAGGTACATACAGTATACGTCAGATGATGAAATAACAGCAGTGAGAATCTTCTCTGATCCAACAGATGTGGATGAATTAAGACAAATTCTAGGCTTAACAGGTTACTACTGTGCTTTTGAACAAGAATTTGCTAAAATATCAGAACCTTTATTCCAAGTACTGAAATACAAGCTACATTTCAGTGAGGAGAGGGAAAAAAATAGCATTTAATGAATTATGTGATAAACTTACACGTATACCTTGCTTCGCCTAACCTTATTTCACAAAACCATTGATAATTTGCACAGATGCGTCTCTTAACCCTAGATAGGAAGACCTGTGCCATATGGATACGCTGCCAGGGTGCGTTTAAGTTTTGCAGTTATTGGTGTCCAGAATAATGGGTTATGGGCAACTTTTTTCTTCACACCAAGCAGTTCTGAGTCAGCCTATGCTGTTTCTGCCCGCAGGCTCAAGTTCCCGCCATTGTCGACCCTTTGGTGGGTACCTGTGTATCCAATTGGCACATGTCTTCGTGTAGCGTATAATTTTTGTTAAAAAACTAAAATAGAGAGAGGAGGGCTATTCTGGTCAAGGTCGAAGGCTTGGATGCACATTTTGAGTGTTTTAGGCACAATATGACCATGTACACATGCGTGTAACATTCCCACTATATGCAGCATAAAGTAGTATATATGGTTTTCTTTGGTTTTTAGTGTATTTGTGTGGGTAATGGAGCCAAAACGAGCTAGGTAGCTGTCCCACACAGAGCGGCCAGAATATTCTGAAGCTGGAGTATTTCAAGAGGACTGTTGACATCACATTACAACTCTGACACAAAAATGATTGTTATTGTAGGTGATGGGAAATTGACCTAGTGTAGCAGTGACCACGTAATGGGCTGGTTTGAGGGGTCAGTGGTGGCCGGAATAATGGGTACTTGGGAATTGTTATTTACAGGTGTGTAGTCATGGGTCCAAAACGAACAAGATACCTGTCAGACGAAGAGCTGGCGGAGTATCTGAAGTCAGAGGAGTTCAACAGGACTGTTGACATCACAATGGAATCCTAGAGTGACACAGAAACCCGTGACGTTAGTTAGTGTGGGTGATGTGACACTGACTGAGTGTACCAGTGACCCTAGTGGCGGTGTGACGGCCGTCATTACACCACACAAGGACCCACAACAGAAGCCTGACACATTGACTGAGTGCTTTGAGGGTAGCGGTGTATATATATTTATTACCTGTTTCCATTTATGCCAGGCACCCAGTTTTCTGTGGAACCCATGGTTAGCAGGCCGACTGTATGATATTTAGGTATTAGATTTATCGGTTTAGGTAGTTTTTTTTGTTCAGTTCTATGTATGTGCATCTCAAGAAGAGAATAAGTCAGTACTGTTTTTTTCCTTCACTATTTTTTTTTCAAGTAACTTACAAATGTATTTATTTTAGCTCAGTCTTATTAATTCCTAGTCATCTGGTCTCCACAGGAGTTATACTTGTATTTCAGTTCCATTAGTTTTGAATAAAACATTTTTGTGTATATTTTTTTTATCATTTTCCTTCAGTGTATCCAATTGGCACAGCTCTTCCTATCCCGAGGTCAGAAGGGACGTCTTCCTATCTAGGGTTAATGGATTAGGGACCATATTGGTGCAAGAAAATAGGATTGAAAATTATCAGCCAATTGCATTTGCTGGCAGACAAATAAAAGGTGCAAAGAAAAATTACCTAGAGGTTCTGGCAGTGGTCTTTGCATTACAAAAGTTTCGTGATTTGGTATATGGTTACGAAATCCATATTTATATAGATCATAAACCACTCGTGAGTATGTTTCAGGAAAAAAAAAACCTCTCTGGGAGGAGGGCAAGATGGAAATGTACAGTTGAAAATTACAATGTACATATTCACTATATACAAAGCAAAGTAAAATCAGATCCCACGTAGTCTAAAGTTATGTACAAATTGGAGAGTGGCGAGGACATGCAATTACCCAAGCTACATGTACCATTCAAACAGTTCACATTAGTCAACAATGCCTTGCATAGGGTAAGCCCAGGACAACCAAATCATAGAAAAAATAGCAGACAACTGGTGGTGCCTAATCAAATGATACCTCACATTTTAAGGACAATACACAGTAGTCCATATGCAGACCACCCTGGCAAAGATAGGACAGTCAGACAAACCCAGATGTCATACTACTGGCCATCATTACGATAAGACGTACTTGAACACATAGATAAACGTGAGTCTTGTGCGAAACACAAAGGTTATACCGTCACCCCTGCAAAATTAGGCACATAGCCCGTAATAGATCAACCATGGGACGTTGTTGCAGTCGACTTACCCTTATCTAACAATAATAATATCTCTTCATGGCTATTGATAATTTTTCAGTGTATGTGATTTTAGTTCCATTTAAGGATAAGACAGCAGAAACAATCATGTGGGTAATTATAGATAATATTATCTGGAGATTCGCCACACCAAGGGTACTAATAAGTAATAACGGAGGTGAATTTAACTCTGAAATCTTACAAGAAATTTATAAACAAAACAATATTAAAAAGGTTTATGTTTTGGCATACAATCCAGCATCCAATGGAACAAAATAAAATGTGAAACAGAACAAGAAAATATTGGACGTAGTATAACACATTCGCAATGAAAATTACGCAAGCTGGGATGATTGGATTCCCAGAGTGGAAGCATTAATTAATTGTGCAATAAACAGTCTGTAGGAGACTGTCAAAATCATTGAACTTGTGCATGTTACCGTACATCATCACAGTCTGTAAATTCACCAAGTCTGGTGGCTCTAGCTTTAATCCTACACGGTTAATTAGGTGCTATCCAAAATATCCAGAAATATCAAGCAATCTCAAAGAATAATCAAACAATTAGAGCCATACTCCTTTCTGCACTGTGTCCGTCTCAAGGCTAGAGTGTAGTAAAATTTTAGCTCCCTAGCTTAAGTAGTCCTGTAGATAACGTGGCTAATTCACTTTTCTGTGTTCCAGATAATATCCGGAGATCCGATTGACAGACTGTCACCAAATTTCACCAAAAGAATCGGACATCTACCCAATTACGTTGCCCCAGTTTGACGGTTCTATACCAAATAGACCTTTAAATATCACAGTTTTGAAATGAGTGCAAATAATAAGCTTTATACTGCTGGACCGGCATAAAATTATCTAATGGCAATTTTAATTAAAAAAAAAAAAATCTCACAGCCCATGCCAACTAGAAGTCAAGCTATAAAGCGACCTGAACCTCTACGTGCCTGTATTATTTTGAAGCCAGCGCTATTTCACTAAGGGTGTTTTTCCCAAAACAGCCTGTTTTCAAACCTTCATATCTGGAAAGGTATACTAGTTAGGGAAACAAATTTAAGACCCTATTACTCATCATCTCTTCTTTTTTCAAATGAAAGCATCTCCAGGTCTGCAGGTAGTCACGTCGATGAGTAAGAACGAGGTGAACGTGATTAACTTTCAGCAGTCGAGGCAGGATGTATTCATGTGTGCGTGCGCTGCCCCGAATTTGGCTTTGCTCTTAATGTGATAACTTCTCCACTACTAGATACACTAGACAGTTGTGTCCAAGGCATGCCCTATGCACTATCCCTGAGTCCTTTCCTAGTATCCCTGGAGAGAGGCTTGACAGGGGTGGATGATGCAAGGGGCTGCAGGTGGTTGGGACGGAATCAGACGAGGAGGAATATGAAGACATCATTCTACACCTGGCCAAGGTGTGGGACAGACTGACTTTCATTCGTGTGCAGTGGTGGGACTCTCTCGCTACCCTTTGGTGGCGAGATCAAATGGCAGCCGGTTCAAATGATGCCGGGAATACTTTAGCGGCTCCTTCCATCACTCGGTGTCCCTGACCATCCATTTTACCACTGCCACATACTGGCGTGTAGGGGTCAAGGTCAAGGTCACACATCATGTGCATGTCACCTTAAGCCATCACAGTCTATAAGTTCGCCATGTTTGGTGGCTGTGGCTTTAATCCTTCATGTAAAATTAGGTGACATCCACAATATCCAAAATAGTCCCAATGTTTGGCCCCAGGTAAGATCAAAGTCATTGACTGTGTGCATGTCACCTTAGGTCATCCCAGTATGAGTCTACCAAGTTTAGTGGCTCTGTTGTTAATCTTTCATGCAAAATTGTTCTGCATCCAGAATTTCCAGAAAGTCCTTTATTTTTGACCCCAGCAAATCTCAGAGAATAATCAGACGATTAGAACCATACTCCCTTCCACTTTGCATCTGCCTTGAGATTTTGTTGTTGTAAAATTTCAGCTTCCTAGCTTAAGTGGTTCTTGAGACACCATGGCTTACTCACATCTCTGTGTTCTTAGACAGTATTAAAAAATCCAGTAGACGGATTGCTTCTATATTTGGAAAAAAGAATGAACAGGTGCCCAACTAAACTGGCTTAGTTTGAAGGCTCTATGCCAAATAGCGTTTGAAAAATCGAAATTATAAAACGAGTAAGAATAAAAATAATATTGGCTAAAACACCATAAATTTGTCCAAGGATAGTATTGATTTTAAAAAATCCCAGAGCCGTTGCGTACAGCAAGCCGAGCTATCAAGGGATCTTGAGGTCAAGGTCACTGATCATGTGCACGTCACCTAAAGCATCACTTTCCATAAGTCCAACAAGTTTGGTGGCTCTGGCTTTAATCCTTCGTGGAAAATTAGGCGACATCTGGAATGTCCAGAATAATCCCAGTTTTTGACCCCAAGCAAGGTCGAGGTCATTGATCTTGTGCATGTCATCTTAAGTCATCACATGTCCACCAAGTTTGGTGTTTCAAGTGTTGATCTTTCACGGATAATTAGGTGACATCTTGAATGTCCAGAAGAACCCCAATTTTTGACCCCAGGCAATCTCAAAGAACAATCAGCCAATTAGAACCATACTCCTTTCCGTACTGCGTCCTTTTTATGGCTATCCTGTAGTAAACTTTCAGCTTCCAAGCTGAAGCAATTCTTTAGATAGTGTGGATGATTCACTTATCTGTGTGCCAGATGATATCAGCAGGTCCAGTTGACGGATTGCCACCACATTTGACAAAAAAATAAAAATAAATAAATAAATAAAAAGTCTCCAACAAAAATGACTAAGTTTGACGACTCTAGGACGGATAGCCTTTGAAATGGCGCAATTTTTAAATAAGTTACAATAATGATAATAATAATAATTATAGTTATGTGGCAATCATCATCCACTCACTTGATGTAGCGCTGCCTACTTTTTCCTTAGCTTTTATCATTCTTTTTCTGTGTCTGCCCTCATCTCTTCCTATTTCTCCCATCTTTC
The DNA here is from genome assembly GCA_018397915.1 of Birgus latro. Taxonomy (NCBI): domain Eukaryota; kingdom Metazoa; phylum Arthropoda; class Malacostraca; order Decapoda; family Coenobitidae; genus Birgus; species Birgus latro. Next base: position 14,582 of record JAGKTI010023800.1, read on the forward strand.
CTGTCACTGCTTATTGCTTTTCTTTCCTTTACAGGTGGCTTTACATTGAGTGACAAGCCAAAT
>JAGKTI010023801.1:0-14644 GCA_018397915.1 Birgus latro
TGTGTGTGTGTTTATGTATGCATGTATATATGTATGTGTATGTATAAGTGTGTGTGTGTGTATGCAAGTGTGTATGTGAGTGTGTGTGTGCATTTTACATTAATCTGGTTCCAGAGACAACACTTAACTGAGACTCAGAGCAGAATATAATCACCTACTGTTAATAAAAATACAGAGCTAGAGTTAGTCCCATCATGAGAGGGTAAAGTGGCAGTTTTAACACTCGTAGGCTTCTGTCTCCATCATCATCCCATTTTTTATCTTTTTTTTTTTTCTTTTAATATGCAATCTATTCTTCATTCATTTTGGATTCATTCTGTCATTTCTTTATTCTGCTTTCATTTTTTTAGCTACACAATGTTTTATTATTTCATCTCTTCATTCTACCTCACATTCATTTCAGTTATCTCTACATTCATTCTCTCATTTCCTCATTGATATCATTCCATACATTCATTCTTTCATCTCTACATTCTCTTATGCATTTTACCTTCTTTTACCTTTTTTCCTTTCTCCATTCATATCATTCTCATTGTAGGACCTCATCTCTTCCTAGCATTATTTCTCTCTCTCTCTCTCTCTCTCTCTCTCTCTCTCTCTCTCTCTCTCTCTCTCTCTCTCTCTCTCTCTCAGCCTAACACCCTTACTCTCCTGATGGCAGTAAAGAATTGGATGAGACAGATAGACAGATTAATGGATGGATATATACAGTAGATAGATAGATAACTGGATAGACGGATGAATGGATGTAAAGGTAGACAGACTGAGTAGATGTTTAGATGGATGTATAAACAGACAGATTAAATAATTAGATGGATGGATAGACAGATAGATTGGATAGATAAATGAATAGAGGCATATTCTTCCCTCATACGAAGAGAGGTCGGTCCCAATTTCTCCTTTTGAGGTGTAGGGTCCTGAGGCTAGGCTGCTGTAGTCTGTGATGGGTAGATGAGAAGGCTACTTCCCCTTGTCATTATATTATAGGAAATCTTCCAGTCACCTCTGGGGGATAAAACCTCCGACTGGGACACCGGAATCACTGTACCACCAGGCTCCCTTTCATGCACAAGCAAATTTATGCTCATAATCTAGGTGGTTAAGGAAGTTCCCCAACACCTCTCCCTTATCAATTTATTTTTGGATACAGCTGGCTAATATAATTTTGTATGTTGCAGTATTCTTGCAGATTATGGTAATATTAGAATGGTTTAAGTGACACAGAAGAGGACAGCAAGGTGTAATAAGCAAAACAGATTGCTTAGGATGAGGTGTTAGGGAGCTGTGTTAACAAACAAGAATACAGGCTGTAGAATTGAATGGAGAAGACTTTATGTATACAATATTATACAGTAGTCAGGTTATTATACCTGGTCGAACTGGCCCACTCTCACAACTTGAATTCTTAAGCAAGATTGCATGAAGTTAAGTGAACCTTAGTTCTGAGGCAGATTGTGTCCTTGGTTACTAGTCAAATTAACCCCCAAATCTAACATCACTTGACCATCAGTTGAGCTGAAAAGTGTTACATATCTTTATAAGGTAAAGTACATGCACTGTAGTTAATGGGGTAGGCAAAATTCTCCTTGTTTACTAGTTAAATCAACCTTCTAATTTACTACACTTGGCCATCAACTGTGCTGAGAAAGGTTATGGATCTTTTTCAGGTTAAACACCCTATGATGTATCTGTATATCAGTCCAAATATAGTTCACATATACTTAACGCCATTCATACAAATGCCCCAGCATGTGAGAAAAATTAGTTGGCTTATAGGAGTGTTAAACAAAATTTGGTTAGTAGAGGTTCATTAGAGAATTTACTGTGATTATCAAAAATTGATGCCACAGCCTAATGAGAACCATAGTCCTGTCTGTGCCTAATTGGAAACTATTTAAAAAAAAAAAAAAAGGTGCCATGTTGAACAGATCTGCTCTCAGTGCATTAATTTTCCCATGTATACATTTGAGTGTAAAGTGGAGGGAATGTAAGAAAATGTTCTGAAAAGAAGTACAGAGAGTTAGACAGGGTGCCAAAGAAGTTAGTTGGGGTGTGAAAGATAAAAATGGTAGATTACTAGTGGAGAAGGGAGAAAAATTGAACAGATGGAGAGAACACTTTAATGAAGAAAATGTTCTGAAAAGAAGTAAAGAGAGTTAGACAGGGTGCCAAAGAAGTTAGTTGGGGTGTGAAAGATAAAAATGGTAGATTACTAGTGGAGAAGGGAGAAAAATTGAACAGATGGAGAGAACACTTTAATGAATTGTTGAGCACAGAGAATGAAAGTAATGCTAGTTTAAGTGGCTGGGGAATGGCTGGGAGAAGAAGGGATGTGGGAAGAGAGGAAGAAATCAGTAGGATGGAAGTGGTGGAAGCAATGAAGAAAGTTAAAATGGGGAAGCCCCAGGAATTGATAGAGTGTGTGGTGAAATGCTCAAGCATGGGGGAGAGATAGTAGTAGAATGGATGTGGAAGGTGTGCAGATTGGCCTGGGAGGAAGGTAGAGTCCCAGAGGTTTGGTAGTCAGGTATAATTATTCCCTTGTACAAAGGAAAAGGGGAAAAAGAAGTGTGTGGCAATCATAGGGGCATTTGCCTTCTTAGTGTAATAGGAAATGTATATGTTAGGATACTCATTGACAGAGTTAGGGAAATAACAGAGGAATTAGTTGGAGAAAAACGTGGAGGTTTTAGGAAGGGATGAGGTTGTGTACATCAGATATTCATTCTTAAATCTTTAGTGGAAAAGTTTCTAGAGAAGGGAAAGAAGTTGTATGCAGCCTTCATGGATTTGGAGAAAGCATATGATAGGGTGGATAGACAAGGATTGTGGAAAGTACAGTAAGACCTCACTATAATGGACTAATTGAGGCTCAGGCCAGTCCGAAATATGCAAAATTCCGATAAAAGCGACATCCGGACTTACCCCTGCTAATCCGGACTTTTTCCGATATATCAGACATTAGTCCGGATTGCATCAGTGGTCTTCACCACCATTGCAGTATTGTACTGTGTTATACCTTGACTGTATTAATCAAATGGTATAATAATACTGTACTGTGCACTGAAAAACATGTCTTTTACTTGTCATATTGTGGTGAACATAGCTGAAGTTGTCAGGCAGTCCGGACTGCTTTCTGGCTTTATCGGACTTTTTCTGATATATAGGAGTTTAGTCCAGTAGCTCCTCGAGTCCGATAAAAGCGAATTCCGGTCTACTGAAGTCTGTTATATCGAGGTTTTACTGTATTAAAAATATATGGAGTAGATGGGAAGTTGTTGATGGCCTTGAAGAGTATGTATGAGGGTGCTAAGGCTGCAGTGTGTGTGTGGATGGTGAACTGAGTGAATTTTTTTCATTTGTAGGTTGGATTGAAACAAGGATGTGTCATGTCTCCCTGGTTGTTCAATCTGTATATGGATGGGGTTATAAAAGAGGTACAAGGTAGGGCAGTGGATGTTGGAGTGGCCATAGTGAGAGAGGGCAGTGTTTGGAAACTCCCTGTACTGGTGTTTGCAGATGATACTGTGTTGCTGAGTGAAGACGAAGGGGACCTGCAAGATTTGGTAGATAGTTTGGAAGAGTGTGTAAGAAACAGAATCTGAAGGTGAATGTAGGGAAGAGGAAAGTGATGGCCTTCGAGAGAAATGAAGTCAGTGAATGTACAGTGAGATTGGATGGGGAGGTTATGGAGAATGTGAGTGCATTTTAGTACTTGGGTAGTGTGATGAGTAAGGATGGAAGTTTGGAGGGTGAAGTGCTTGAAAGGGTTCAGCAGGGAAGAAAGGTTGCTGGTTCCTTGAATTCAGTCATAAGAAACAGGGAAGTGAGCATGGAAGTGAAAAAGCTGCTACATGAGAGTATTGTGGAAATGAAGCTTGGACCTTGTTGGAGGGACAAAAGTCAAGAGTGAGGGCAGTGGAAATTAGTTATTTGAGAGGAGGATGTGGAGTCACATGGAGAGACAGACTGACAAATGAGGAAGTGAAGGAGCGTTGTGGTGTGGATGTTGATGCAATAGGAAGTGTTAGGAGAAACACATTGAGGTGGTTTGGGCATGTGGAGAGGATGGAGAGTGAGAGACTTACGAGGAGAGTGTGAGTGAGGTGGAGGGGGGGAGAGGGAGGGGGAGGCCGAGGATGAGATGGAAGGATGGAGTGGAGAAGTGTATGAGGGAGGGGGGTGTGAGATGGGAGCAGGGCAGTGAAATGGTGAGGGACAGAGCGACATGGAGGCGATTTGTTTGTGCCCACCTCGTACGGGATTAAGGCGTCTGGCAAAAGATAGATGGATAGATACATTTTGCTTTATTATGTAAATGCAGTATAGCAATCTGCAGACAGGGACAGAAGTTGGCCTAGTATTTCACTTCATGTCCTTGTCACTTTTCTTTAGTTGCTAGTATTGCTAAGCTGAGAGAGGCTTGGTGTGTTTTTGTCGCCATCGACAAATCTGTTTGATATGAAGTAGCAGAGAGAAAAGTGAAGGACATGACATAAGTATGAGATAGATGAAGGGGAATAGTAGGCAGACTTTGTCCTTGAAATAACTCCTGCTGAGAGTTTGAAGGATAATTAGTGCTTATTTCATTTTTTTTGTTTCTGCCTTCATGGTTTCAGTATTCATTCCCTTTAACTATTTTGCCACATTTTCTGGCCATAATTTTGTCCTGTCATTGGTTTCATTGCTCTGTCCATTCCATAATTTTGTCCAGTTCACTGACCAGTAATATTCCCCAGTGTTGTTTTCATACCATTATGATGTCATGGCCTGTTCACTGATACCGACAGAAGCTTATATTTGCACAGTTAGGGACAAAAGCTTTCCTAGTACAAGCATACTCCGGTTTAATGATGCAATCGGTTAAGTAAAAACTCATTTCAAGGCAGGTTATCGTACCTATGTATAGGGATGTGTTATTGAGCCTTGGGTTCCCCCCCCCCAGTCAAGTCCTAAACCCACCCAAATGAGTCTAAAAACAAGTTTCTTGCTAACCAAAACTCCCAAATAGCTTTAAAACAAGCTAAGCTAAGCTTAGAAGCAGTTTATAACTCCCCTAAACTCAGAAATAAAATCTAAAAATCATCAAAAATAAGTCTGAAAAAAATCAAACTTAGTAAACTGTACCACAGAATGACAATGTTCACCCCATCTGTGACTAAAGCACATTAATCTATGTATAAACAGTTTATAAATCAACCTAAACACAAAATTTAAGTCTAAAATATAATCAAAATCGGTTTTAAAAAACAAAACCCATCATTAAACCGGGGTTTGGTCATCATTCAGCTGGGTAGGGTGGTATTTCTACCCCCATCGCTATACTGGGGTATTGCATCTAGGGGTATCGTATCTCGGGGTCTTCCCATACTTCACTTCTTGTACAGTACTTGTCACTTCCTCTGCTGGCTAATATTCCTAAGGGGAGAATGGTTTTTGTATCTTCTGTGGCCATAAACGATTGATTGGTGTGATGCATCACGGAGGAAAGTGATGGACATGCCCTAAATGTGAAGTGTAGATGCAGTGGAATGTGCAAATTTTGGTCTCCTCCTGTACCTTGTGACCAAAAAGTATCCTCACACAGGTGATTAATTTGTTGCTGTTTATTTTTTACTTATATGGCAAATACAGTATTTTTCACCCACTGTGCAGAAAGAGGTTGCAGAGCTTTGTCAGATGAAAACAAACCAACTACTTGTGTCCATTTCATAATTTCTTTGTGTTAAGACCTATGCACACTGTCATGGGGCACCTGTGATATCCAAGCATACTGTCATCAGTTTTGAAGCTTGGTAACGAAACACGCTATAAGCAGAGAATCAAAAGCGTGGATTGTGCTTTAGTTCATCATATTTTTTGTTCATGCATTCATTTATAAAGGCTTCAGTATCCTTGCATATGTTGACCTTCGTCACTTAATGGCAGCTCTTCACACTGCCTGATCTCTATAGCATCCTTAACCAGTGTTTTATCCCTGAGGTGACACTGTATAACCTCTATCTTTTTTTTTTTTTTTTTTTTTTCTATTTGCCTCATGCAGCCCTACATTCTGCATTCACACGTCCCCCTCTCCATGCCCATTTGTCATCCTCCATCCTTTCTGTGTACCCAAACGCACAGTAATTTACCATGCATTTTCTGTTGCTGTACTCGTAACACCACAGTGCCCACTGATTTTATGGATGGGCTTTTTGCTACTTCACCATGTCCTTACTTGGGGAAAAAAAAAAGGTTAGGTAAATGATGATGATGATCTTGAGGGTATACGATATTTATTATGTGATTCTCATATACCTTAAACCTAAACCACTTCATAGTCTGAATGCTAGTGATGGTGGTGATGTGGTGGCAGTTATTGTGGTGATGGTGGTGGTGATGATGTATGTGATTATCATACTGGGCTGGATTTAGATATAAGCTAAACAAGCTGTGGCTCAGGACCTCACAGCCTGAAGGGGTTTCTTTTTTTTTTTGTCAAATTTTATTATAATTTTTCCTTAGGTGATGATTTAACCTAATTAATCCACTCTGCTGGGATCTGTTATGCATCATAGTGGCTTTCCTATAAAGTTCATTGGTTACATAGCATTATTTTATGTAAATGATTCCCAGATAAGATAGGGCCTTCCAGCATCCCATAAAATTGGGCCTCATCATTTATAGATCTGGCCCTGTTCTCATTTAAAAGTTATTGTCTTTCATAGGTATATTATTATGTTATTTGGTGTTTTACCAACTTTTACCATTCTGTATATACTGTATGTTCTGTCTTATGGTACCTCACCCTATCCATAGCTGGGGAGAGGAGGTTGGGTGATGATGATGATGATGATGATTGCAGTCATTCCAAGTCTTTGTCTCTCTTATAGCTGTAATCTTGTATCCAGTCTGTTATTTTATTCATGTCTTATTGCACCTCACCTTCTCATTAGCTGGCAAAAAGAGGTTGTCTTTACTCAGTAATAATGTTTTGCTTTTCTGAGCTTTGTCAGGTTACTGTACTCCTTCCATTTAACCAGGCCTAAAAATTGCCATCTCTCAATTCTGAATGCTGAGGTTTAGCAATTGATCAACACTAAAATATGATCCAACTTCAATGCCAAAGTCTTGTAACAATAGATGAAGTTTAAAATAAGATAATAGTCACATACAGGTGCTATGTAAAGGATGTAGAGCTGTAGCATTGTCATTTTCTTCCAATGAACTATGTGAAATTAGCTGCAAAAAGAGAAAAATCTGGACCATGTTAGAGTACAAACAGTATATCACGTACACTTCAAATACTTACTTAAATACCTCAAAGACAGTGAAAGAATAAAGCAGTAGTTGGAGGTGGGTAGGTGTATACAGTAGGCGCGGAAAGTATTGACGTTTTTTTGCCGACATCATTCTTCTTCGCGTTAAGTGAAGTAGGGTCAATACTACCCTCCCCTGTGATGCGAAATGAGCTGACGCTTTTTCAACGGGAGCTGGCAACCCTGCTTGATAGGTTTGGCACCACAGGAGCAGGCTCAGTAATGTTTGGGCAGCCACAGGAGGAGGATTGTCTGTGTGTGATGCACCACGAGGGCATGTTTTGACTCAAATAACACAGTTATTTGGTTACCCACATTCTCATCATGCCTAAAGTAACCACAAGCAAGGACAAATGTGTGGAAGTGATTACTTTTTACAAAGCTGGCCACAAACTTCCATTTATTGCAAATCAGATGGTGTTAGACTGAGGACAGTGCAGAGATTGGTGAAGTAGTTCAAGGACAGTGGGGAGGCCATTCCTCCCACTCCACTTCTCAAGCCTGGGAGACCTCGTAAGACAACCTTCAGAACCCGTCAGCTGATCTCAAGGCAAGTTAGCAAGGATCCAAGGCTAACAGCACGGGATTTAAAAGAAAAGAACCCACAGTTGCTGGCAGATGTGTCTGTCAGAAGTGTGCAGCAGCTGTTGCATGACGATCTGGGCTACAGGAGTTTTTGTGCTTGTAAAAAACCACTGCTAACTGCACTTCAGAAGAAAAAGAGAGTAAATTTTTGTAAGAAATATCTTGCCTGGAGTGAGGAGCAATGGAAAACTGTGCTTTGGAGTGATGAGTCAACATTTACTGTCACTGGTACCCCTTCATCACGAGTGTACCGCAAACCAGGCAGTGACCCCCTGGATCCCAAGTACACTTCCAAGTTTGTTAAATACCCAGCCTCACTCATGGCTTGGGGCTGTTTTACATATTATGGTGTTGGTAGGTTGGTAATTCTACCTGCAAATGAAAAAGTGAACCAGAACAATTATTTGGAGCTCTTATGTGATGTTTTAAGTGACTCTTTTGATAAAACCAAGGCAAGAGTATTTATGCAAGATTCTGTCCCTGCGCATGTTGCAAAGTCAGTGAAACAGTGGCTAACAGACTGTGAGGTTCCCTTTATTCGAGATTGGCCTGGAAACAGCCCAGATATCAATTCCATTTAGAATTTATGGGCGCACATGAAGCGGCAGCTGCGTAGTATGGACACATCATCTTTGCCTAAACTTGAGGCTGCAGCTATGGAGCAGTTTTAGTCCGTCTGTTCTGCAAAACTACGCCATCCGTCTCCCCAGACGCCTTAAGAAGATAATAAAGGTGAAGGGGAATGCCAGTAAATACTAAATTCAATGGTGAGTGTTAATTTATTTGTTTCTCCTTGCTAACCACAAGAATGTTTTCTTTTTTTAAGATGGCGTCAACACTTTCCGCGCCTACTGTATATGGGTGTAGTGGATGGGATGTTGATGTGATATTTTTTTTTTTTTTTTTATGCATGGAAGAAGGAACCAAAGGCAACGGGCCTGCATACTGTTCCTTCCAAGAAAAAGCAAAAACAGTACAAAAGAGAGCCAAATTCAAGATCCGTTCAGTTCGAGATGCCTGGACACACTGCGTTTGAAAGACTGGAGATCATAGGAAGTAGGAAATACAGACAGAGGAAGACAGTTCCAGAGTTGACCAGTTGCATAAATAAAAGACTGGGAATAACGGTTAACTCTTGCATTAGAAAGTTGGACAGAAAAGGGATGAGAGTTTGTTGCTAGACGGGTACTACGTGCCGGTCGTAGAGGTGTAGGGATGCAAGCAGACAGTTCAGAGGAACAGTGACCATTGAAGTAGCAAGAGAAGAGAGATAAAGATGCAACAGTGCGACGAAGAGACAATGGTTAAAGGGAATCAGTAAGAGGAGGAGAGTTAATGAGACGAAAAGCCTTTGACTCCACCCTATTGAGAAGAGCTGCATGTGGGGAGCCTCCCCACACATGAGAGTTGAACTCCATACACGGGCGAATAAAACCCATGTACAAGGTCAACAACTGTGCAGGGGTAAAGAAAGTATGAAATCGGCTTAGCACACCTAATCTCTTGGAAGCAGATTTCACAAGAGATGTAATATGTTCTTTCCAAGACAAATCCTGAGAGAATGAAACCCCAAGCATGTTCAAGGATGATGCAGGACATAACTGTTCATTATTAAACATTAGTGGGTAATCCTGAGGAAGATTTTGTCGGGTTGATATGTGTAAGAACTGAGTTTTTGATGCATTGAAAATAACAAGATTATTTTTACCCCAATCAGATACGAGCCAAATCAGACATTAGGTGTGCCATAGCCTCATCCCTTTTTTGTTGAAGTAACTGCTGAGATGGACGTTGCGGGGTGGGATAGAGAAATTACATCTAAGACACTTGCTTATATACCCCCAACACAGGGGAAGGGATAGGTTGGAAAATAGAGGGGGAGGACAGGTGTATATGTGCATGTAGTGGATGGGATGTTGATGTGATGTGTGAGGTGGGATGGGGGAATTATGGAATGGGAGGAGGGGGGCTCACGCATTACCTAGTTGTTTTACATATACAGTATATACATTAATCATATACACACCTGAATGTTCATATACACACATGAATGTACAGACAAAGACACAAGTATCTTCCCAGAGTTTGATGAATACATAGCGGTAAAATCAAACCATCTGAAACACGCACTAGGGGAGAGAGAGTTTTCATTGTATTTCGCTAGTTGTAAATTTTCTTCACACGGAACTGGAAAGATAGTTGTGTCTTTCATTGTACATATAAACACATAACATAAATACAGGTACCATTATCTGTTTTAAGCTAGGGACAGCTCCAGTATTCTGTTCCAGCTAATGCCATGTGATTATTTTCAAATGAGAGTATACTAGTAGGAGTCTGAGTCTTAATATTGTCATCATTAGCTCTCTCTTGGTGGGGAGAACTCTAGTATTGTATTTCAGCCAAGAGCAAACTGTTATTTAGCTGAGAGTGAGTCATACGAGCCTGAGAGTGGTAATCCAGGCACCTTTAATTCTCGTATGGTAGGGACGGTATTAGCAGTCTGTCTAGATAGCTACAAATGGATATATATTGCTAAGAGTGAGTCATAGGAGCCTGAGAGTAATATTGAAGTGCCAAATCCCAGCCTTAGGTAATATTGTACTGCAGCCTGAGACTTAATTTTGTCACCATTACCCCTCTCTCAGTCAGCTTAGCTATACCCTTTTCACTCAAATTTGGCCAAAAATTGCCATCTCTTCACCGTGAATGCTGAGTTTTTGCAGTAAATTAATATTGAAATATGATGCTAGCCACAAAAAGTGCTGCGGAAAGGATGTAGAGTCACAGTATTGTCTTAGTCTGACATTAATCTTCATGAAACAAGTTGAAAATGTACTATAGTATTATATATGAAGCAACAACAGATTATAGTATTAAGCTTAGAGTTAAATCTGATGAATAATAACTGTTGATGTTGTGTTGGAAAACATTACGAGAAGTACCGTAAGATGGTCATATGGAGAGAATGGAGACTGAGAGATTGACTAGGAGTGGCGAGTTAGGTGGAGGGGGAAACCAAGGATGAGATGGAGAGATGGGGTGGAAGGAATGGATAATGGAAGACTGACTTGAAGAGTGTATGTGAGATGGATCGGGAGACCAGAGGTGAGATGGAGGGATGCTGTGGAGAGAACAGAGTGAGAGATTGACTAGGAAAGTGCATGTAAGTGAGGTTGAAGAGGGGTAGGGAGACTAAGGATGAGGTTGAGGGATGGGACAGTTAGGTGTGTAACTGAGGGTAGAGATAGAGCAGCGTCTCAAGCGGCGTTTTTTCTGAGCCTTTCATATCTGCTTGGGGCATTGGAGGGTATCTCTACTTCTTTGGGCTTGTTGCCCGAACAAGGGACCACAGGGATATGGGGGAGGGGGTCAACACTGGGATCTGGTATGGGAAGTAGGAAGCGGCGATTACGCCACCACACCCGGCCACTTGGGAGCCACACCTCATTATCCCGGTTCTTGCCACAGCCCATGACAACCCCGACCTTGTCCCAGCAGTGAGTGTCCGTATTCTGGATGCGGACGTGGTCGCCGACACTCAACCTGGGAAGGGGGCGTGCATGCTTATTATACTGGTCAGTGACTTGGCCAGCACGGGCAGTGGCTCGGCGGTCACAATCCTCTGTGCTTTCCTGCCATTCTTTGGAGAAGGATGCAGAGTGGGCTGGGACGCATGAATGTAGTGGATGGCCATATAGCACCTGGGCAGGGGACCTTCCCGTGGCGGTGGGCGTGTTACGCAGCTCCAAAAGGCCGCGGTCAAGTCCTCAGTGTCTATATTTCCTGAGGGGGCTGTCTTCATGATAAGGTACTTGGCCGATTTGACAGCTGCCTCAGTGTGGCCATTTGACTGGGGGTAGTGAGGCGATGATATCACGTCAGCGTTGCATGAATGGCTTGAATTCAGAGCTGGTGATCTGGGGTCCGCCGTCTGTCTGGAGGCAGACGGGAACACCAACTTCTCTAAAATTGCAACAGAACATCCTGATTGTGTGAGATGAAGATGTGTCGGCCCCACAGGGGACGATGGCAGGCCATCCAGACAGTCGGTCCGCAATGACATGGAAGGCTTTTCCAGCGATGGTGAAGAAGTCCGCTGAGACTGACTCAAAAGGTCTTGAGGGAGCATCGTCCGACAGAAGCGGTTCCTGTTGTTGGCTGGGTTGAAGGGTCTGGCACGGTTCACAGACTTGGACAGTGCTCTTGATGTCCACTTCTATGCCAGGCCAGAAGACAGTCTGACGTGCCCTGTGAATTGTCGTTTCCACACCACAGTGACTGTCATGGAGTCGAGCGAGGGTGTGGCGTCGTAGGGCTTTGGGGATGACCATGTGTTGGTTGTAGAGGACCAGTTCTCCATCTGCGTAGATGCTGTCGCGGAGTTTCCAATATGGGAGTAGTGAAGAGTGTAGAGCATACCGATGTGATGGGAAGCCTGATGTGACGCAGTCAAGGAGGCGTGTGTAGTCCGGGTCGATTCGGGCGGCATCTCGAAGGTCTTGAATGTTCCGGTCGGTGTTTTGGTGCGCTGACTTTTGAGAATCTTCTTTGACGATGGTGTTGATGATACTCCTCAGGTATGTGGCTGCTTCCGAGCACAGAGTCTCGTCTTCAGGGGCGGGGCGGTCCACTGGGGCACGCAACAGGGCATCCGGGATTGAGAGATCCTTGCCTGGGCGCCAGACAGCGTGAAGACGTACTGAGACTTTCTCTTTGAGGCGTTGAAGTCATGGGTTTTCCACCGCATCAAGGGTGTAACTGTTAAGAATGGGAATCAGGGGGCGGTGGTCCGTCATCAAGGTGAAGGAAAGTAAACCAACCAAGTAGTGCTTACATTTAGACATGGCCCATACTGCGGCGAGGAGTTCAAATTCAATCACGGCGTACCTCGTTTCTGCGTCTGTGAGAAACCGGGAGCCACACTGAACCAGACAGGTCCTCCCTTGGCCATGGTCTTGTAGAAGGGCGAATCCTATGCCGTTGAGTCGTGAGGCATCTGTCTGGAGGATCACTGGGAAGGCAGGGTTGAAGTGTGCCAAGATGGGAGGCTGGAGGAGCAGACTCTTGACTTGACGGAAGGCCTCATCGTGATCTGGGGTCCAGGCAAAAGAACGTTTCGGGCTGAGTAGAGGACGAAGGGGCTGGGCACCAGCTGCAATGTTGGGTGTGAAGTCCGAGAGCTGGTTAACAAGGCTCATGAAGGAGCGGAGGTCAGTGATATTGGCAGGTGTTGGGAAGTCCTGGATGGTGCTGAGTCTGCTCACGTCCGCTGAGATGCCTGTAGATGAAATGTTATATCCACAGAAATGAGTTGAAGGCTCTGCCACGTGGAATTTGTCCTTGTTCATGGTGATGCCAAACTCATGACACCTGGTAAGGGTCTGGTGGATCCGCTGGAGGTGAGTGGGCAGGTCCTCATCGTAAAGAAGGACGTCGTCGATGACCTTGACGCTTCTCCACACCCTGTAGCGCTATGTCACCGCGCAGGCAATACTTGTCACCAGTGGCGGTGAATCCCATGGGGCCACGGCAGTGCATGAAGCGTCCATAAGGTGTTATGAAGGTGGTCAGGTACTGCTCCTCCTCCGCTAGTTCGAGCTGCCAGTAGCCGTGAAGGATGTCCATGGTGGTGAAGAAGCGGGATGTGGGGCGGACACTGCGGACGGCGTCGAGGGGCGAAGGGGGGGGCGGTGTGGGGCGTGCAACTTGATCATTTAGCTTCGTGAGGTTGACAGTGAGCCTTACCCCGATGTTCTTTGGGACCACGACTAGTGGGTGGCACAATTCAGATGGTTTGTCTCCGGCGGGCTTGATGATGCCTTGGCGGACTAGTGACTGGAGTTCGTCCTTGACCTGTTGCTGGAATGCTAGAGGGATGCGACGAGGGGTGTGTATGGCAAAGGGGACAGCACCCTCCTTCAGGTGGATTCGCATGGGCGGACCCTTCATGGCCTTGAGGGGGGAATTCTTGAGGTCCTCCTTAGACACCAGGATGTCACTAAACTCCTTGAGGAAGTAGTCCTTTGCAGCTGCTGGAGATGTGGTGGCAGAAATTGGCAACTGGGTGCAGCGGTTGACGTGCTGCATATGCCAATTTTTTTTTTTTTTTCTATGTGTCCAACTCTGGGCATAGGCTTCTTAGCCTGCTATCATGGCCCAGCAGTCCTCCTACATACCATGTCACCACTTCGGCGCTAACACCCACCGTCCATATTGAATACATGCCAGGGCTGTCTCATACAGGACTGTTGTATTGGTATTAGCGGGAGTATTTTTACGACATGTCGGCGGGTCTTCTGGTAAATCAGTAAAGCCTGATTTGCTGAATTTCAAATCCTTAAACTGTTCCCTGCCCCAGCTAGGATTCGAACCTGGGTCCATGGGACCGCAGGCCACCTCTCTACCGATTGAGCCACCGCCTCCCCCAATGGGCTTTGGAAACTCATGAGGGATGATGGCCAACGCCTTACAGGGACTGTATTTTTTTTTTTTTTTTTTTTTTTTCTTATGCATGGAAGAAGGAACCAAAGGCCACGGGCCTGCATACTGCTCCTTCCAAGAAAAAACAAAAACAGTACAAAAGAGAGCCAAATTCAAGATCCGTTCAATTCGAGATGCCTGGACACACTGCGTTTGAAAGACTGGAGATCATAGGAAGTAAGAAATACAGACAGAGGAAGACAGTTCCAGAGTTGACCAGTTGCATAAATAAAAGACTGGGAGTAACGGTTAACTCTTGCATTAGAGAGTTGGACAGA
>JAGKTI010023802.1:0-10274 GCA_018397915.1 Birgus latro
AACTTCAGCCTGTAGTCCACCGGGTTTACGTTCAGAGAAGCCTGAGGATGGAAATAAAATAATAATAATAATAATACAAAAATAATAATAATGATTAATAATAACAATGATGATAATAATAATGATAATAATACGTCGACTACTACAATGGCTACTGCTGCTATTGCTGCTGGTTACTATTTCTACGTTAATACTACTACTACTACTAATGTTACTACTACTATTACTGCTACTACTACTACAACTACTCTAATACTTAAGAGAACCATTTGGAGAGAGCAAAGAATAAATTACGACCACTTTATCCCAGCTACTGCTAGACGATTTTATTCAGCTTGAGAGAGGCTTTACCAGCTGGAGGGGTTACACACAGCCTTCACTAACCCCTTCACTCTTCGATGTCACTCCAATTAATAAAATCGTCTGTCGGTCGCCTGTGTGAAATAAGAGCTGCCTTGGACCCATCTTCTCGCTCGTTACGGAAGCTCCCTAACACATCTTCCTAAGCGATTTATTTGGTTATTACAACTTGCTCTCTATCTACCTGTCTATCTATTGCCAGACGCCTCAATCCCGTAAGAGGTGGCCACAAACAAATCGTCTCCATGTCACCCCGTCTCCTGCTATTTCATTGCCCTGCTCCCAGCTCCCCCCCCCTCTCATATACCTCTCCACTCCATCCCTCCATCTCGTCCCTGGCCTCCCCCTCCCTCTCCCCCCCCTCCATCTCATTCACATACACTCTCCTCGTCAGTCTTTCACTCTCCATCCTCTCCACATGGCCAAACTTGCTCTCCTCTTCTTACATAAATCACTCCAGTATTACAATACCCTGCAAACGTGCAAAATTATATTAACCAGCCGTATCCAAAAATAAATCAGTAAGGAAGAGATTTTAGGAAGCCTCCTTAACCAATATGAATACAACCCTTGGGAGTGAACCAGTTAAGAATTTTTATGAATACCCCAAAACACACTCGGGATGGGGTCGAGAGGAGCACCCGACAGGAGGAAAAAAATATATAAACAAAAATTAAACAATAAACAAATAATTAAATAAATATACAAATAACTAAACAAAAATAAATAAAAACAAATAAGTAAACAAACGTAAATAAATAAACAAGTAAAAATATATACATAAATAACCAAATAAATTAATAAACAAATACACAAACAGATACATAAATAAACAAATAAATACACAAATAACTAGATAAACAAATTAATAAATAAATAACTACATAAAATAAATAACTTCTTGATTGGAATGATGTCTTATTTATTTTCTTCCTGCTTCCTCCAGACCTCTTATTTAAGGGGAACTTCTTGCAATAAAGGAGTCAGTAAAGGTTATATATATGGGGTCGTCCATCAATAGCACTCAAGTAGAAACTCATGCTGGCCGTATCTTAGGTGTTGCGAGAACGGCTCTGTCTGCTGGTGAGGGCGTAGGTGTGACAGTGAGAGTAGGAAGTGAGTAAATGATGCAGGACACAAAGGAGTAAAAGGGAAAGCATACAAACACAGACACAGACCTACTGGTGCTTTCGAGGCTGTTTTGTTATAAGATGGGTAATAACTAGCGTAACTATGGGTCAAAGACAAGGATAGGAAAGGAGGAAGGCTGATAACGCTGTGCCGTCCCAGAAACACAGGAGACAACACCCAGCGGAGTACACGAGGAGCGTTATATATGGACCACCCTGTATATGTCTTGCAGTGCGATGTCTCATAACCTGATAGTGGCATGGAAATAAAAAAAAAATACATCTTATATCAGCGGTTAACCCCATCATGGTAGGATCTAGTCTACTCTGAATTTAATATCGGGTAATGACGGACGATTTTACTCAGCTTAGGGCAGACGCAATGGAGTAAGTGGGCAGCAAAAATCCTCCAGTGAACCCCTTCGTCATCGGGAATCAGTTGTGTTTAATCCTGGCCAACTCCATACACCGTTATTAAGCTTGGGAGAGTCTCGGGGTGAAAAGGTTAATCATTCATTATAGCCTTACTTCCAAAGGTGAACTAAATTTGGCAGTATTGTACCCTTCCATCCATTCATCACCCAATCCTTTTGCATCATCAGGAGAGTAGGGATCCGGGGCTAGGCTACTCCATCCTGACATTTAAGGCATAGGTGACCAGCCCCCGAGTAGCATTACGTGAGCAACAAACCCAACTCACGCCTCAGATGGAAACCTTTACAGGCTCCATCCAGTTTCATCGCCTCAACCCACTAGAATAACAGGAGTCATATGGTTACATGGTTACCACCCAGCGTTTCCATTTGACTCATTATTCAGTGTAGAATCACCTGAAGACAGCACCACATCGAATGAGTGGATTTTATCATATACACCTCCTCGTTGGGTAGGGAACTGAACGAAAAAAAAAAAAATGCTTAGTGAAGATTTGCCTATGAAAAATGGAAGACAGAAAGTAAACATGAAAATGGACTGCACTGTAAACAAGGAGAATAATATTGTAAACAGCGAGAGCCTCGGGGTTAAGAGGAGAGCCGAGGCGAATGCTGAGGAGGCTGGAAGGGGGAAAAAACAGACTGGCTTGAAAATAGGAGGGAAGGTTATAAGAGAATGTGGATTACGGGTGGAGAGAGAGAGAGAGAGAGAGAGAGAGAGAGAGAGAGAGAGAGGAAGGATTTACGAAGGATTCACGAGACATATTCAGGGAAAGTTCAGGATTCATGTGCCATTATGTGTGTGTCTCTAGATGTATTAGTGTTACTGCGATGATCAAGAGAGAAGAGTTTTACCATTAGGGGTAATTCTTCTCCATTGGGAAATCTTTTTATTGTGAACCGGCAGTGTTTTATTATTATTATTACTACTATTATCATTACTACTATTAACATTACTACTATTATCATTACTACTCCAACTACTACTTCTACTACTATTACTACTACTATTATTACTATTACTTCTAGTACTACAATTACTACTACTAGTTATTATTATTACTGTTATTATTATTATTATTATTATTGTTGTTGTTATTATTATTATTATTATTATTATTATTATTAATATTATTATTGTTATTATTATTATTATTATTCACCCGTATGCCTAAAAGCAAGGGTGTTTGTGTCTGGTCCTATCTGCCTTTCTGTCTGACTGCCTGCCTGTCTGTGTCTGTCCGTCTGCCTGTCTGTCTTTCTGTCTGACTACTTGTCTGTCTGTCTGTCGGTCTGTCTGAGAACAAGATTATGGAAAAACTAATGGAAACTGAGGACCATTAGATGAACTGGTGATTAATATAGGGGCGAAATAGGTCACAGGTTAGACCAATTCAACTCGCCAGTTCTGACCCGATTTTGAGTAAACTTGGTCAGTGGAGTGGTGGACAGGAAAGGGTTACGTGATTCAGTTTCGAGACCAATCGTTCGGAGGTAAAGGTTGAAGGGCAAGGGCAAATGTCTGGCCTATAACTCACGACAGCTTTGATTCGATTTGCATAATACTTGGTGGACGGGTTGAAGGTTAGTCAAGGATGGAATTATTCTATATTCAGAAAACTCATCAAAGGTCAAGAGCATAGGGTAACGTCAACTTAACCACTCTTTATACAATATGAACTAAGCTAGATGGATGGGTTAAGGGTCAGGTAAAGATGGGTTAACGGTCAGGCAAGGATGATGTATGTCGATTCTGAGAGCTATTGGTCAAGGATTCATGCAAGGTGGCAAATTACACAACACAGAGCGGATCAGAGGCAGGGAAGGAGTTTGAGTTCATCACGACAATATGGTTATTTTCCAACAATCATTTTATTACCATACTACAAAATAACAGGTATTCGCTGATTGTCCGGACAGTCCTTTATATACCGACTGTCTGACGCGGGTGTTGTACTTTCTGATGGCATCTTGTTTTAGGATGTCATGTTGTCCTTTTGGTGAGCTGTCATATTTCCTCTCTCCCTCCCCCCCCCCCCCCCCTCTCTCTCTCTCTCTCTCATGATCCGCTCCTAATTAATTTTCGGGCTGCATATCACGACCGGCCGTTCTCTGGGAGGGTGAACCGGGCAGCAGTGGGGGGGAGGGGGGGAAGCATATGACATTCTTCTCGAGCCACCATTCACTAAAAATATGGAGGAGGATAATTATCTCTCACACAGCCGTAGACAGAGAACCACGATACCCTTTTCACTCTAACTTGTCATAGTGCCATCTCTCCATCTTAAGTGTTGAGATGCAACAGAAGATTAACGCTAAAATACGGTGCCAGTCACGAAGAGCTATGTAAAGGATGCAGAGCCGTGCTGTTGCATTTCTCTCCCACTAAGCTACGTGAAATAAGCTGCAAAAGGACGAAAATACTGGCCAAGAGTTAAATGAGTATAGCCTCCAGACATCATATATGTGCTCATTGCTTAAGACTTTCAAAACGATGGGCGGAACTTCATGTGCTTGGCTCAGGTCGGTATCCTGTCCATTTATTACTACTTCTGGACCGGGTTTTATGCCACTGAAGGCGGTACTGTGTCAATCCATTATGCCCTCACACATTCGCACCCGGTCGAGAGTCCCATGATAACCTAAACAGACTATGCTATTCTTGAACATTGTCACTTTAACATACACTTCTCACCCAAAACTCCAGAAGCCTATACCCGTCCGTGGCCAAAAGGTAGTGGTGGTTCATTACTCCCATACGAACAACAGCTACCTATTAATCTATCGCAAGGCGCCTCAACCCCGCAAGAGGTGACAAACAAATCATCTTTACGTTCAGTCCATTGCTGTTTAGATGCCCTTCCTCCAACTTATACTTCCCTCTCATATATCTCTCCACCCAATCCCTTCATCTCATCATCTCTCTCCCCTCCCCTTCCCCTCCTTCATTAACATACACTCTCACAGTCATTCCTTCATTCTCCATCCATTCCTCTCCACGTGATCAAAGCACCTGAAAATATTTCTTATCCTTTTTAGCACATCCACATTAAGAACACAACGCTCCTTACGTTCTTAATTTGTCTCAGTCCTTCCACGTAACTCCACATGCTCTTCTTAGGTAACTCATTTCCAGTGCTCTCACTCCTGACTCGTGTCCTTCCAACAAGATCCAAGCTTCAGTTTCGTATGTTTAAGTGGGGATTACAGTACTCTTAGTGTGCGGCCACACTTGCTCCAAAGATGTAATCGACAAGAGGAAACGAGACTCCGGGGTCCGACGAACGTTCAGAGTCTAGTACTGAGGCCGTTCTAACCCTGTGTTTCGTTTCGTCTTGTTGATCACATGTTTGGAGCGAGTGAAGCTGCACCCTTGCCTTTGTTGTTCACTTCCCCGCTCACTTCCCTCTTCCTTAATATAATTCTCAGTAAACCACGCTTACACACACCTACGAAAAGAGTCTGTCTGCCCATGTTAGGCGTGTGCAAGCCGGCCGCTACAATACACACACACACTTTGAAGAGAGTCTCCCATGCTGAGTGTGTCGGGGGAAAGAATAAAACACCATAGATGCCACCATACTCAAGGGGTTTACAGAAGCAGTGTCTACCTACCGCGAGTTCTCTTTCATAAGTAAAATATAATCATTTGACCTCAGCATCAATAAAACGAAATTGCATCATCGTCCTAAATGGCTAAATGGACTTTTTTTTTTTTTTTTTAATGCAAGGAAGAACGAACCAAATGCCAGGAGCCCGTAAACCATTCCTTCCAAGAAAAAAAAAAAGTAATACAACAGAATGCCAAATTCAAGACCCGTTCATTTCGAGATGCCTGGACACACTGCGTTTGAAAGACTGGAGATCATAGGAAGCTGGAAATATTCAACCTCAT
This sequence comes from Birgus latro, assembly GCA_018397915.1. Classification (NCBI taxonomy): domain Eukaryota; kingdom Metazoa; phylum Arthropoda; class Malacostraca; order Decapoda; family Coenobitidae; genus Birgus; species Birgus latro. The sequence goes on from JAGKTI010023802.1 coordinate 5,820, forward strand.
TACCGCCAAAATTTGCTGCAAGTGGGATTTTGCTGAGACTTTCCTTACCGTACCGCCCTTCGTCTACTGGTTCATAGTCACGCAGTTTAAGGTCTTTAATTTAAGGTTCCTCCCTTAACTAACTTCTTAGCTCTTTTGGGAGAAATAAAGTATAAAACTCCTTTCCTTTATCCTGTCTATTCACTACTTTATATCCTCATGCAATAACTAACTAAATAAATAAATAAACGGATATCATATCTTTATACAGACAAGCCATACCAACACTTGTTATACATTTTTTTAAAGTTTAGTGTCTCCCATCAGCTGACTAAATTCCTCTCTCTCTCTCTCTTTTCTCTCTCTTGGCCACAAGCAGAGTAGGCTACCCTCTCTCTCTCTCTCTCTCTCTCTCTCTCTCTCTCTCTCTCTCTCTCTCTCTCGACCACAAGCAGAGTAGGCTACCGTCTCTCTCTCTCTCTCTACAAGCAGAGTAGGCTCTCTCTCCCTCTCTCTCTCTCTCTCTCAGCCACAACCAGCATACCGTCATGGCTTCATCACTTGCAACAACAGTACCTGAACAAAATTCCATGTGATATAATAACTGACTTAGCTCTCAGTTGCCTCGTTAAATAATCCAATCTGTGTTTGTTTGATTCTCTCTGTCCTCGACATCAAAGCACATCTTGTTCAGTTAATTCTATAAAAAAAAAGAAAAAAAAATTTCGAAAGCGTATTAAATTACGCGACGCGAAATGGTAACGAATGTGGCGAAGTGAAATTTCAACTAATCTCATTACTTTTGAGGTACAGAATTAATAATGACAAACTCCAGCCCGTAAGAGGTTTGGATTCTATAATAAAACAAAACTCCAGTCCATAAGAGGTTTGGAATCTATAATAACGGCATATTCCAGTCTATAAGACGCTTGGAATCTATAATAATGCAAAACTCCAGCCTATTAGAGGTTTGGAATCGATAATACTGCAAAACTCCAGCCCACTAGAGGTTTGGAATCTATAATACTGCAAAACTTCAGCCCACTAGAGGTTTGGAATCTATAATACTGCAAAACTCCAGCCCATAAGACGTTTGGAATCTATAATACTGCAAAACTCCAGCCCATAAGAGGTTTGCAATCTATAATAAAACAAAACTCCAGCCCAGAAGAGGTTTGGAATCTATAATAGTGCAATACTTCAGCCCATAAGAGGTTTGGAATCTGCAATACTGCGAAACTCCTGCCCATACGAGGTTTGGAATCTATAATAACAAAAAATTCCAGCCCATAAGAGGTCTATCTATCTACTATTGCCAGACGCCTCAATCTCGCACGGGGTGGCCACAAACAAATCGCCTCCATGTCGCTCTGTCCCCCGCCATTTCATTACCCCGCTCCCAACTCACACACCCCTCTCTCATGTACCTCTCCACTCCATCCCTCCATCTCATCATCGGCCTCCCCCTCCCTCTCCTCCCCTCCACCTCACTCACATACACTCTCCTCGTCAGTCTTTCTCTCTCCATCCTCTCCACATGGCCAAACCACCTTAACGTGTTTCTCCTAACGCTTCCTATCACTTCCACATCCACACCACAGCGCTCCTTCACTTCCTCATTTGTTAGTCTGTCTCTCCATGTGACTCCACATACTCCTCTCAAATAACTCATTTCCACTGCTCTCACTCTTGACTTCTGTCCTTCCAACAGGGTCCAAGCTTCACTTCCATATGTAAGAGTTGGTATCACAATACTGTCATCAATTCCTGGGGCTTTCCCCATTTTAACTTTCTTCATTGCTTCGACCACTTCCATCCTACTGATTTTTTCCTCTCTCCTCACAACCCTCCTTCCCCGCCATTCCCCAGCCACTTATACTTGCATTACTTTCATTCTCTATGTTCAACAATTCGTTAAAGTGTTCTCTCCATCTGTTTACTTTTTCTCCCTTCTCCACTAGTAATCTACCATTTTTATCTTTCACACCCCCACTAACTTCGTTGGCACCCTGCCTAGCTCTCTTTACCTCTTTCCAGAACATTTTCTTACATTCCCTCCACTTTGCACTCAAATTCCTTCCAAATTCCTCATCCATTTTCTTCTTATTTTCTCTTACTAATCTTTTCACCTCTCTCCTCCTCTCTACATATAACTCTCTCGTCCACCTCTCAGCTTCTTCGAGGCCCCTGTTCCTCATCCACTCATTATATACTTTCTTCTTTTGTGCCACAGCCTCTCTCACCTCTTCCGTCCACCATGCTGTTCCCTGAACCCCCTTTCGTCTACTCTTCACCCCACACACCATCTCACATGCTGCACAGATTTCTTCTGTGAATATCTTGCACACACCTTCCACGTCCTCATCTACTCCAATCTATATAAGAGGTGTGGAATCTATAATAATGCAAAACTCTAGCCCATCACAGGTTTGGAATCTACAATACTGCAAACCTCCAGCCCATAAGAGGTTTGGAATCTATAATACAAAACTCCAGCCCATAAGAGGTTTGGAATCTAAAACAATAACTCCAGCCCATAAAAGGTTTGGAATCTATAATAATGACACACTCCAGCCCATAACAGGTTTGTAATCTATAATAATGCAAAACTCCTGCCCATAAGAGGTTTGGAATCTATAATAATACCAGACTCTAGCCCATAAGAGGTTTGGAATCTATAATAATACAAAACTCTAGCCCATAAGAGGTTTGGAATCTCTAATAATACAAAACTCTAGCTCATAAGAGGTTTGGATTCAATGAGACGAAATTCCATCCTGTTTGATTACTTCGCACGTGTTTAGTTCTAAATTAAGAGACGGAATTTAAACTTATTTGAATACCTGTGACATTTGAATTTATTAGAAAGATATTACAACTCGTAACTTTATTTCTAAGATTTTGAATGAAGTCAAGAATATGTTGCAAAATATCACCACATTCTCCATATGTTGCAAAATAATCACCACATTCTCGGTATGTTGCATATACCACCACATTCTCGCTATGTTGTAAATTATCACCACATTCCCGATATGCTGTAAATATCACATTCTCGCTATGTTGCAAAATATCATCACATTCTCAGTATGTTGTAAATATCATCACATTCTCCATATGTTGCAAAATATCACCACATTCTCACTATGTTGCAAAATATAATCACATTCTCGGTATGTTGTAAATATCACTATATTCTCCATATGTTGCAAAATATCACTACATTCTCGCTATATTGTAAAATATCACCATATTCTCGGTATGTTGTAAATATCACCACATTCTCCATATGTTGCAAATTATTCTCCATATGTTGTAAAATAATCACCACATTCTCGCTATGTTGCAAAGTATCACCACATTCTCAATGTAACTGGTACTGTTAGCCTGGGAGAAAGGGTTATGCAGCTTTATGGGCAGAAATGGAAGCCTAAGTCGAATATTCTGCTTTACTTAGGCCAAATTTTCAACCCACAGTGAATCATATGTGCCTAAAAGTCCTAAAAAATGAGGTCAAAAGCGCGTAAAAAAAGAGAACTGAAAGAGAGGGACTGCAGTGAAAAAAACGAACTGCATGTAAATGAGTGCAAAGTTGAAAGACACTATGAGGAAACAAATTCAAAACCAAAGAATGAAAGTAAAACACAGGCTTAATGATAAGATATTGTATTAATGTTTAGAAGAAGAGTTCCAGACCAAAAACTTATTTCAAAGCCGAGAGTCTTTGGAGGCCTTTCTCTACAAATCGCCTTTATTTTTATTTATTTTTTTTAAGAAGTTTTGCAGAGGAAGAAAAAACATATAAAAAAAATACATACACCAGATTACTGTGTCCATTAAAAAAAAAAAAAAATGTAATAGCTGGACTTGAACTACTGTAGGCTCAAGTAAAAAAAAAAAAACGAAATAAAAAAAGTATCAAAAGTTGAAATGGAGGAAATGAAAGTATAAGCAAAGGGCAGTAAAGGGTAGAAAACAAATTACTAAAAAAATAAAATAAAAAAGACAGTAGATTTAGAAACGGAAGCTGAAAATAAGTTAAAATCTATGAAAGAGAAACTGAAGTTATGAATAGGAAGAAAATACGATTTATAAGCAAAGAGAAGAGAATACGAATTAAAAGTAGATTAAATTAATGTAATAAAAGGAAACAGAAGTAAATATGAATAAAGAAGAAAAGGGGGAGATTAACGCGAAAACAGAAAAGAGAGAAATTTACAGTTAACAAAAACAAACCAGAAAAGGATGAGTATGAGGAACTAAAGCAACGGAAGAGGGCAAACTGAAGGTAAGGCAATTCTAGGTCAGAGTTACAAGGGTACCAAAAGCTGAACGTAAAAGGGCGGAAAGTAGCAGAGTGTCGAAAGGAAAGATGGTGAAAAAAAAAAAAAGTGAAAATAGAGGACTGAAAGTTGAGAATACATTTGAGGAAAAAATAAAACAAAGAAGTGAGAGCAGGGAACTGGAAGAAGTTGA
>JAGKTI010023803.1:0-14642 GCA_018397915.1 Birgus latro
GAACCTGGGTAATGGGGGATATGTGGGACTGTCCTGACAGTGGGAAACAGCTCTGGCTTGTCATCGGATTGGCCACACTAGGCTGACTCATGGTTTTTTGATGGAGAGGGCACCCCCTCCCTACTGTGATGACTGTCTGGTTCCTTTGACTGTGCGGCATCTCCTTGTCGAGTGCCCCAGTCTTGGGGACCTTTGTCGGCAGTACCTCTCTAGATGCCGAGCCAACAATGGTTCATACCTTCTCTCCTCAGTGCTTGGGGAAGAGGCTTGTATTATGGGGGGAAGTACCTTCTCCTTTGTGTTGCGTTCTGCCCTTCTCCGCAAGCTATAGAGCTTTACCATATTTTAGCTTGTGTTTTAATGATAATGTACTAGTTTTAACCCTTATCTTTCCATTATATTTTTAGTTTTTTAGTTTTGGTTACTTCTTTTATACTGTTGGTTTGTTTGAAGCATCGTTTTTCTTTGTATTTTATCATGTCTCTTATATATAGCCGTTTTGTTTAAGCATCGATTTTCTCTTTGCTTTTTATTGTTATTATTATATATATTGATTTTCTTTTATTGTTTGTGTTCGGCGGCATATGACCTCTGCTGTTGCGCCGCCATGTTGCTTCTTCATTCATTCATTCATTCATTACTTATACTTACATCAGTGCAGATTTCCATATATGAATTAAGTATACTGTAATCTTTTTTCTTCCATGTCCATTCAAATCCACAGAGAAACAAAATACGAAAAGATCATCAGGTCCATAAAAGAGCATCGGCTCAATGGACCGTGGCTTGCAAATTGTATATGTATATACCGTACTCTTATATTATGTTAAGCCAAATAAATGTATCAAATATCAAAATATAAATATCAAATGTTTCTTCATTTCATGAATCTTTCCTCCATCTCCTTTTCAATCTCTGCAATCAACACCAAGTCATCAGTATACACCTCCCACAGGAGACCATTTCTGAAGTCAAATGAGAGAGCTTCAAGCACCATGACAAACAGTAAGGGGCTCAAAACTGACCCGTCATGCACACCAACACTCAAGAAAAATAAATTTTCCTATGGCAGAGTCAGGAAGGGGCTGTGGTGAATGTAATCTGAAGAAACTTTGGCAGTGATATAATTAAAAAGAGAGCCATACTGGAAAAATTTATTCCACTACAGTACTGCTAGTGAAGTAGAAAATATCATCACCACCACCATCCTGGTCTTTTCTTCCATCAAAACATGGGGTGAGGTAGATGAACAAACAAGATGAGAGTGATTGCCAGAGAAGATGGTAAACTATCTATCTATTGCCAGACGCCTTAATCCCATACGGGGTGGCCACAAACAAATCGCCTTTATGTCACTCTGTCCCCCGCACCCCGCCACAGGGGGTCACCTTGACGTGGTTGCAGGGCTTAAAGCGTGGTTGGCAGTGCCACCTACCTTGGATGTGTGCCTCCCTTTTTAGGGTTCAGCATTTGTCGGCTTCGTGGACCAAGCACCCCCTACATCACGGTGGAGGAGGCCTGCTGGTGATGTTAGTCCCTGCCCATTTGCCATCTAGAGCAGGACTGTTGCGCTCCCATGTGTTTGCCATGCGTGGCGTCCCGTAATTCTGAGAGACGGGAGTCTTGGGGGTTGAGCGATGCTGCACGATGCGCCCTGCAGCTAGCAATACACGCCTTTGGTCCCTTATTCCGGCTAGATGGGCGGCCTGGTTGGGCCCGACCAGGTCAATCGGCTGGTCATGCGTTGGCTAGGGTCAAGTGGGCACTGGGGGGCCTGGTGGCTCCTATCATCCTGGAGTCACCCTTGCCCAGGTCTCCCGATGGTTACTCGCGTATACTCTCCTGCTACCTCTGGGGTCACCAAGGGTGTAATCCCTGGCATAAGACCTCCCCTTGTTGGGCTCCATGGTGGGTGGAGGGGTGGGGGAATGAAGTTTATGTAATATACTCATGGCTGAGTCTGTCCCCGGCAATTCTTCTAAGTCATTGTCCCTCAGTGACACTAACCCAGCATTCACCTGGGAATGGGAGGTCATGTCGGGTCGGTTTGGCTCTGGGGTTCGGCCCAGAAGATAATGTGCAAGAGACCTACTCCAAGTATCTAGTGCTGAAACCCTCTGCGGGTGGTTCAGTACTGGATGTAGATATTTTCAAACTGCACCGAGCCACTGTTTCTGCTTGTGGCCTCGAACCGGTGATCTCCACCCCGGAGATGGTAGCCTACTTATTGAGGTGTCCTCCCCAGCAGAAAGCTCCCATCTCCAGGCTCTGACCTCTGTATCTGCTACTGGTATGTCTTGTGTCCCCACCATGCCACCTTTAACCAGCAAAAGGGGGTTATTTACTCTCGGGACCTCCTGCGATACCCAGAGGCCCGGTTATTGGAGGAACTTCGCTCGTCTGGTGTTGTGTTAACCGGGTAATAAAGAAAATTGGTGGTGTTCTGACCCCAACTCTGACGCTGACCCTGACCTTTGACAGACTGACGTTGCCTGCTTCAGTGAAACTAGCCTGGCTCTCACTTCCTGTGAAGCCCTATGTTCCGAACCTGAAGAGATGTTTCCACTGTCAGAGGTATGGGCATGTTAGCCACTCTTGTCGCTGTGCACAGGCTGGCCTTCCTTGTGGTGGATCAAACCATGCCAGCAACTGCCCAGGATCCCTTAAATGCTATCAATGTGAAGGTCCTCATGCTGTCTCTTCAAAAAATTGCCAATGATACTGCCTTGAAAAAGAGATTTTGTCCATTCGTACACAAGAGAGGGTTTCGTTTCCTGAGGCCAAAAGGAAAGCCCAGACCCTCTTCTTTCAGCCTCGGGTTACTTATGCTTCTATACTTTCTAGAACACCAGTGCGTCACCATGGATCTCGGAAGCAGCCTCAACCCACTCCAGTACCCGCTCTTTCAACTCGAGATATACAGAATGCTGTCCCCGAGGTTACTATTGTAAGTGAGAATGATGTTTGCCTGACCACTACTCCGACTGTTCCCGCCCCCACTTCGGTGGCTGACAACCTGCTCACATTTGTGGTGGTGGGAGATGTCCACATTGACCAGACTCCTTCTCCTGTCATAGCCAGTGTGCCCAAGGCTTCATCTGTTTGTGCCAAAAGTCACTGTTGCTCATCAGAGTCCTCTGAATATGAAGACTGGCCACCTAAGGTCTCTGTTGTTGATCCTTCTGTCGACACCTCTCCTGTTCCCTCTGACCAGCAGGCTGAGAGATCTAGCCAGGTGACAGCTGAAGCTGATGATTTAGCTATGGTCCAGTCCCCACCTGGGGAGGTTGTTGGACAGCTCATTGGTGCTTCAGATCTGAAGCATAGGATGGCTTCCTCAAATGATTCGAGTCCCATGGACTCTACTTCCACTTCTGGGGCTTCTGGTGAGAGCACTGGCCATCCTATATCTCTAAAGGCGGCCCCCAAGCCGCCTTCCAAACAAACTGGTATGCCCACTCCAAGAAAGTGTGTTGTAAAACTTACTTCCACATCCTGACATTTGCCTTCGGGTGTCCAACAGAGTGTGCAGGTTTCTCGTGCTGGACAGGCTCCTCCGAAGGGCTTATATAAGCATCAATCTAAATCTGCTCGGGAGGCAAGGTTGTCTCACCCCTTATCCTGATCCCTTTTTCACAATGGGTACTATGGCATTCTCAGCCAATATACTACAATGGAATTGTCGAGGGCTGCGTGCTAACTGGGAAGAGCTACGGACCCTCCTGACTTATTCCTCTATGTGGTGTGTCTCCAGGAAACTCTTGTAGGGTTTGCCACTCCCCATGCACCACCTGGGTACGATGCTTTGTACTCAGCGCCAACCCAGGGTCCTGTAGGGAGTAGTGCTGTTTTGGTGAGGGCTGACATCCCTCATTGGCCAGTCCACCTCCAGTCTGACCTCCAGTGTGTTGCTGTGTGGTTGTATGCTCACTGCTGGTATACAGTTTGTTCCATTTATCTATCGTCCAATACAGCAGTCAGTAGAGTAGAACCTGAGAACCTTCTTGGCCAGTTACCCACACCTTTTCTTCTCTTGGCGGACTTTAATGGTCACCACCCTTTGTGGGGTGACTGTCTTATTAGCCAACGTGGGAGTTTATTGGCGTCTTTATTGGAGGATGAGGACCTTGCCCTGTTCAGTACTGGGGCATTTACACATTTTCACCCCCAAACGGATTCATTTACTGCAAATGACCGCTCTATCTGCTCTCCTGACTGTCTTTTGGACTTTACTTGGGAGGTTATGGAGGATCTCCTTGGAAGTGACCACTTTCCCATCCTCCTTACTGCTGCAGTATCTAGTCCCTGTTCTCGTTTACCGAGGTGGAGACTGGATAAGGCAGACCGGTCCCTTTTCTCATCTCTGATTTCTATTAGTGTCTCAGTTGAAGACTTTCCACATACTGATGAGGCTGTTTCATTCTTTACCTCCCTTCTGCATTCTGCTGCCCTTCATGCTATTCCTAAAACTTCTGGCACATATTGCTATCGACCTGTTCCATGGTGGAATGAGGAATGCAGTGTTGCTGTACGTGCTAAGAAGTTAGATTTCTCCCGTTATCGTAGATGCAGGACGGAGCATAATCTTGTCTAGTTCAGAAGGGCGCGGGCTAAGGCTCATCGGGTACTGAAACAAGCTAGGCGGGATTCATGGATGGCATATGTGTCATCTGTTAACTCAAAGATGCCAATGTCTCAGATGTGGAAGAAGGTGCGAAAGATTTCGGGAACATTCAGTCAAGGCAGGTCCCCCAAGCTAATGTCTAATGGTGAGCCTGTTGGTGATCCTGCAGCTGTGGCTGATATTTTTGCTTCTGCCTTTGCAGCGGTCAGTCAGAGAGATACTAGCTCACCAATTTTTGCCAGACAACGAGAGATAGAGGAGGCAAGGGTACTGGACTTACGTTCAGGGAATTTGGAGTCCTACAACCTCCCTTTCTCTTATCGCGAACTCCAATCTACCCTTTCCCTCTGTCATGACACCTCACCAGGGCCGGATGATATTCCTTACGCGATGCTCTGACACCTGGATGAGGATGCATTGTCTTTTCTCCTCAGCCTTTTTAATAGAATCTGGAGGGAATCTTCTCTTCCCACCTCTTAGCATGAGGCTATTGTCCTGCCGTTCCAGAAGCCAGGGAAAGCAGGTAACAGTCCCCTGGAGTATCGGCCAGTTGTCTTAACATCCTGCCTGTGCAAACTATTTGAGAAAATGATCAGTGCACGCCTAATGTATTTGCTAGAAAGGAATGAATGACTCTGTCAGTCTGATTTTCGAAAATGTCGCTCACCAACAGATGCACTTGTTGAGGCTGCAGCATGTGATGCCTTTGCTAGACAACAACATCTGGTGTGAGTTTTCTTTGATCTAGAGGAGGCATACAATACTACATGGCAGTTTGGTATATTCCAACAACTCCATTCTTATGGTTTATGAGGCAGGCTTCCCCTATTTATATTAAATTTTCTGTGTGACCGTACATCCAGGGTTAGGGTTGGTGTCATCCTGTCTCCATTCCCTCAGGAGGAAGGTGTGCCTCAAGAAGTATCCTCAGTGTGACCCTTTTTGCCATAGAATTGGATGGTATTGTGTCCTCTATTCCAGAAGGGGTGTCTGCCTCACTGTATTTTAATGATCTAGCTCAATGGTATGCAGCTTCCTGAATGTCCGTGGCTGAACGTCGCATGCAGCTCGCTGTAGATAGGGTCTCTCAGTGGGCCATGCACGGCTTCGGTTTCTCCCCAACAAAGACGGTGGCCTTGCATTTCTGCTGTTTGAGAGGTGTTCACCCTGACCCAGACCTCCAGGTATATGGCCACAGGGTGCGCTGTGTGGACGAGCCAAAGTTTCTTGGGCTTGTTTTTGACAGGAGACTGACGTGGGTACCTCATATCCGTTCATTACGACTATCATGCCTCCGTGCCCTGTCTCTCCTACGCACCCTATCTCAATCACCTTGGGACGCTGACGGGACCAGCTTGCTCCGACTTTACCGTGCCTTAGTAAGGAGCCAATTGGACTATGGGTGTATATTCTTCTGCTACTGAGGCCTGGCTGAGACCACTACATCATGCTGAGATTCGTCTGTCAACTGGGGCTTTCCCATCTTCCCCTATAGAAAGTCTGTTGGTTGATGCAAAAGAACCGCCACTGGATCGCCACCGACAGTCCTTAATAGTGCAATGTTGGCACCTCCTTCACTGTCGTCCGACCTCACTGAGTTGTAAGGCTGTCTCTGAGGTCGCTTTTCTCCCCTTTTATGACACCCACCCTCGCTATCCACACCCGTTTGGGTACAGATCGAGGGCTGTCATGGGGGAATTGGGTGTCCAGTCCTCCCCTGTTTGCCCTATGCGTGTCCCCCGAGTGGCTCCCTGGCTTCTCCCAGAGGTGCAACCATGTGATTACTTCCTCGAGAGGAAGGCAACTCTTTCCTCACAGGCAGCTTTGTCTTATTTTTTAGAACATGCCTCTATTCACAGTGACTCAATCCCTGTATATACGGATGGCTCTAAATCCCGAGCGGGTATAGGCTTTGGTGTAATTTTTTGTGATTTTAGCTGTGGTGGGAGTCTCCCTCCTTCTACATCTGTTTTTACCGCTGAACTTACTGCCATATTAGTTGCGGTTGAATTGATTTTTAGTTTTCCTCCAGCTTCTTTTACCATTTTCAGTGACTCAACCAATGCCCTACAAGCTTTGTCTTGTGGCTTCCCATCACATCCCCTAGTCCTAGCTGTCTTGGAGTGGCTCTTCTTATTATGTAGGCGAGGATACTCTGTACAACTGTGTTGGGTCCCTGCACATGTAGGGGTCGTGGGCAATGAGTGTGCTGACTCTCCGGCTAAAGCTGCTGCCTCTCGCCCTTCCTCTCCTCATTACCGCATCCCATCCAAGGATTTCCATGCAACCACTGTGGAGGCTGCCCGTTTCTGCTGGCAAAGGAGGCGGGATGCAGCAGGGGCGAACAAACTCTGCAGCATTCGTCGGAACGTGGGTGATGGGGGATATGTGGGACTGTCCCGACAGTGGGAAACAGCTTTAGCCTGTCACCAGATTGGCCACACTAGGTTGACCCATGATTTTTTAATGGAGAGGGTGCCCCCTCCCTATTGTGATGATTGGTTTCTTAGACTGTGCGGCATCTCCTTGTCGAATGCCTCAGTCTTGGGGTCCTTTGTCGATGGTACCTTTCCAGGTGCCGAGCCAACAACAGAACAGACCTTCTCTAATCGGTGCTTGGGGAGGAGGCCTGTGCTATGGGAGGAGGCATCTTCTCCTTTGTGTTGTGTTCTGGCCTTCTCCACAAGCTGTAGAGCTTTACTGTACTTTAAATTGTGTTTTAATGACAATGTTCTAGTTTTACCGTCTATCTTTCCACCATGTTTTTAGTTTTGGTTGTTTCTTATATCCTCTTGGTTTGTTTTATGCACCTTTTTTCTCTTTGCTTTTTATCATGTTTCTTTTATACTGTTGGTTTGTTTTAAGCATCGATTTTCTCTTTGCTTTTTATTTTTTTTTATATACTGTGCCTTTTATAGTGAGATGAGGAGAGTGGTGGCTGAACAGGAAGCCGTAGATAGAGGCGTTAATGAACAGTATAGAGCCCTTAAGAACAACCTCTTGAGAGTTACTGATACAATATGCAGTTGGACAAGAGGCCCACCAAGACATAAAGTAACTTGGTGGTGGGATGAGGGTGTAGAAGCTGCAGTTAAGGAGAAAAGAAGGCTTTTCCGGGAATGGAAGAATGGTGGTAACAGGGAGGAGTACTTGGCTGCCAAGCGCAGGGCTAGAAGAGAGGTATACAGGGCGAAGTCTGAGTCACAGAGACTTTTACTTGATAATCTAAATCATGGAAGGAAAAATATGATTTTTTAGGGTGGCAAATCAGGTGAAGAGGGATAAACGGGACATTGTAGGTGAGCGGTGTGTGAAAAATGATGATGGAAGGGTGGTGGTGAGCAGTGAGGATATTAAAGATGCATGGAGAGAGCATTATAGCCGATTGTTGAATGAGGAGTTTGATTGGGATAGAGAAGGTTTGGAGCCCGCTGATCCAGTGTTTGGCCATTGGCCTTTGATTGACGCTACTACTGTGAGTGAGGCAATAGGCAGGATGCGGGTGGGGAAGGCGGCAGGTGTGTCTGAATTGACTGCCGAAATCTTGAAGGCCTCAGGAGATACTGGGGTGAGGTTAGTCACTGACCTGATAAATAGGATTATATATGAGTGTGTTGTCCCAGATGATTGGCTGAGGAGTGTAATTGTAAATGTGTACAAGGGAAAGGGTGATGCCCTGGAAAGGGAAAATTACAGAGGTATAAAGCTTTTAGATCAGATAATGAAAGTAATGGAGAGAGTTCTAGAAGGTATGATTAGAGATAGAGTGAATATAGATGAGATGCAGTTTGGGTTTATGCCAGGCAGGGGGACCACTGATGCCATATTCATTGTTCGACAGCTTCAGGAAAAATATATTGGAAAGAAAAGGGAATTGTATTTTGTTTTTGTTGATTTGGAAAAGGCCTTTGACAGAGTCCCTAGAGAGGTGGTGAAGTGGGCAATGAGAAAGCTAGGGTTGGAAGAGTCGCTGGGTAGGGTGGTTATGGCCATGTACATGGGTGCTCGCACCCAGGTAAGAGTGAATGGAGCTTTGAGTGATGAGTTTTCCGTGAATGTTGGTGTGCATCAGGGGTCAGTTTTGAGTCCCTTGTTGTTTACCATGGTGCTTGAAGCCCTCTCACGTGACTTCAGAGATGGACTCCCATGGGAGATGTTGTATGCTGATGATTTGGTGTTGATTGCGGAGAATGAAAAGGAGGCAGAGGAAAGATTTAAGAAGTGGAGAGATGGTATGGGGCACAAGGGCTTGAGGGTGAATGCAGATAAAACAAAAGTGATGATATCTAGGGTTGGTGGCGGGACAATCAGAAAAGAGGGAGAGTGGCCATTTGCAGTTTGGCACAAGGGTGTGGGAAGCAATTCCATCTTGTGTAGTGTGTGTGATAAGTGGGTGCACAAGAGATGTAGTGGTATTAGAGGTAGACTGCGAGATGATGCTGATTTCATGTGTGCGGCGTGTCAGGGAGAGCAGGTGGAGATTGTTAGGCGTGAGAGGGTTGAACTTGCAGGTGTCTCTTGAGTGTGTGGAGGAGTTTCGTTATTTGGGAGACATGTTATGTGCCGGAGGTGGGGCTGGAGTTAGCTCGGTTGCTAGGGTGAGAAGGGGTTGGAAGAAGTTCAGGGAGCTGTTGCCTCTCCTGACATTGAGAGGACTCTCCTTACGTGCTAAGGGGTCGTTGTATGCAGCATGTGTTAGGAGTGTGATGCTGTTTGGTATTGAGACCTGGGCAGTAAAGGAAGAGGATATTCGCAGGTTTAAACATACAGAAATGACAATGATTAGGTGGATATGCAGTGCGTCCCTGCGTGCAAGGCCTGGGGGGCCTGGGTTTACGATGGAAGAGTTGAGAGGTAGGATGGGACTGGAATGTATTGGTGTTGTGATGAGGAGATGTAGGCTGAGGTGGTTTGGACATGTGGAGAGGATGGGGGATGATAATTGGGTACAGAGGGTGAGAGGTGTTAATACTGGGGGAGGGGTTGGGAGGGGTAGACCGAGAAAGACATGGGACGAGGTCATTAAGTGTGACTTAAGGGTTAAGGGACTGAACAGGGAGGCTGCCAGGGATCGAGCAGCATGGAGAGCCGCCATTAGGTGACCAAGCATGCAAGCATGTTGGAGCCTTCAAAAACGAAAACGAATTGTGCCTTTCTTTTATTGTTTGTGTTCGGCGGCATATGACCTATGCTGTTGCGCCGCCATGTCACATTTTCCTTCCTTCATTCATTCATTCTGTTCTCTGCAATTTCACTGCCCTGCTCCCAGCTTACACCCTCCTCTCTCATATACCTCTCCACTTCCTCCCTCCATCTCATCCTCAGCCTCCCCCTCCCTCTCCCCCCCTCCACCTCAATCACATACACTGTCCTCATCAGTCTCTCACTTCTCCATCCTCTCCACATGCCCAAACAGCAGTACTATATATGGACATTTCCCCTTCTTCATACTCACCTGAAATTCCTGGCAGGCAATGTTGGCATAAAGGAACAGCCACGAAGTGACTCTGTCTATCGTGCAGGTGCCATCACGATGCAGGCCTGACAGACCACTTAGGCTCCCACTGTACATACTGGCTGATCCCTGTAAATGGCTTGAATGAAAATATTGTATAGCTAAATCAAAGAAATAAATACACACACACACACACACACACACACATGCATGCATGCACATGTGTACACACACACACACACACAGCCACAGCGAGAAGACGTGTCTCAAACCGCCTCAACAAACCCTAAGTAGTTTTCAGGAATTGTCCTGTCTCCAGTCTTGTTAATAATTTTCAGTATTGCAAGTTATTATAGTCTATCAAAAATGTAAAGAACTATTGTCATTAAGTATACATGAATGTTTTTATAGGAATTTTGGGAACAGCTGTTCAGTTTAGTACTGCAACCAACCTTAAAGATGGCCGACCATGTAAACACTGGGGAACCGGAATTCCCAGGACTTGACAGTGAAACCAATGTAATGGACCTGGTTAAAACATTGATTATGAGAATTAGTGGTCTAGAAAAGAAAGTGGAAGATCTAGTATCAAGAGACATGCCTGAAAAAACCGAAAATACTATACAGAGTTTGATACAGGCCAATGAGACAGCGAACCAGGAGATAGAGAATTTAAAACGAGAAAATATTGAATTACGGAGGAAACTAGAAGAAAGCAGTAACCAAACAGAGAAGGTAAGTAGTGTGTTAGAAGAGCAAAAGGCAAAGTGGGCACATGTGGAAGAAGAACAGAAAGAAGTAGTCAGTTTAAGGGAAATTATTCAGGAAGAAAGGGAAATGAACTAGAAAAAATGGAAGAAAATGTAGTGAAAATATTGAAGAAAAAAGAGAAAATAGTGAGAGAAGCAGTAGAAAGGAACAGATGTGTGATAATATTTGGAAACAGGGAGGAAGAAGAAAAAGTTAGGTCTGTGAGACTCGAGAGAGACTCAAATCAGGTGAGGCAAATATTGGACAAGATCGATCCCGAAGGAAACAAGTGGGAAAAAGAAATTGAGGAAGTAAGGAGGATAGGGCCATATAAGAAAGGGGAAGCAAGACCAATGAGAGTTAAGATGTCTTCAGAAAGTGTTGTAAATGACATACTTAAGGTGACCTGGAAACTAAGTAAAGAGGCAGGAATGGAAAATATTATAGTAAGAAAAGACTTGAATGAAGAAGAAAGAGAAGTCTTAAAATCTTTGAAGGACCAAGTAAAGGCAAAAAATGACAGGAGGACAGAGGAAGAACGTAAAACTTTTTTTTGGAGAGTGATGGATATGAAGGCAAGGAAGTGGTATGTGAAGAACTAGACGTGAAGGAAACAAAGGGGATGGATATGAATATGAAAAAGAGAAGAACGAGTAAAGATAACAACAGTGCAGCAAATCTGAGCATCGTGTATAGTAACGTAGATGGATTAATATCTAAGAAAGGGGAAATTGGAGACTACTTAAATGAAAATAAACCTGAAATTGTTTGCCTAGTAGAGACTAATTGCCCCGAGATGTCGATATAAAATTATTTGGCTGGAATAATTATAAGATTTGGAGGAAGGACAGAGAAGGCAAATTTGGGGGAGGAATAGTGATATTAACCCATAATGACCTAAGAGTAAAGAATATAGAAATTGAAAATACTAAGGCTGAACTTTTGGGAGTTGAAATAGAGGACAATTATGGAGAAAAAACGGATGTAATAGTTTTTTATATGCCCCCCAAAACTAGGGCATGGACAAAGGAAGATTACGAACAGTTAATAAGTGAATCCATTATTAGGCTAGAAATGTTAATTGAACGAAGAAACAGAATAATATTAATGGGAGATTTTAACTGTAGAGAAGTTGATTGGGAAAGTATGGATGCTGGGAACAATGAAGAATCATGGGGAAATAAATTAATGGAATTGATGATGGAAAACATGTTAACCCAGTTGATCAAAGAAAACACAGGAATTAGGGGTGTTGATGAACCATCCAGGCTTGACCTACTATTCACAAAGGACCCAAATGATATGAGGAACATAACCTACCATTGCCCCTTTGGTAAAAGTGATCATCTGGTAACTGAGATGGACGTGGTAGGAGTGAGGGAAGGAGAAAGAGATGAAAAACACAGAGAAAATAGATACAATTATGGGAAGGCAGACTTTGCTTCCCTGAGAAACTTTTTCCAAAATGTAGAATGGAGTAAAATGAATATGATCACAAATGTTGATGAGAAATATGAGTTTTTGATAGAAGTATATAAAACAGGAGTTACTAAGTATGTCCCAAAATTTTCTGCAGCTATGGAAAGGAAGAAAGAATGGTTTAACAACAGATGTAGGATGGCACAAGAGGCAAGAAAAAAAGCATGGAAGAAAGTGAGAAGAAGGTATAGTGAAAGGGCCTGGGAGGAGTACAAGCAGGTTAGAAATGAATATGTAAGGATACGGAGAGAAGAGGAAAGGAAATACGAAAAAGATATTGTATCTAACTGTAAAAAAGAGCCGAAACTATTTTATAGGTTTGTAAATGGCAAAATGAAAGTTAAGGACAGTATAATACGACTGAGGGATGGAGATGAAACATACGAAAGAGAGGAAGACTTGTGTGAAATAATGAACAACAAGCTACAGTCAGTTTATGTATTGGAAGACGAATTTAGGGAGCCTGAAATGGAACCCAGGCTGATGAGAATGACCGAAATTACAGTTGACATGGATGAGGTGCTACAGCTGATGAAGGATTTGGATGTGAGAAAAGCAATGGGACCAGATGGTGTGGCTGGATGGATCCTGAAGGAATGTGCCGACCAGTTAGTGTGGCCAGTTTATGTCATTATCAAAACCTCGCTTGAAAATGGACAGTTAGCTAAAGATTGGAAAAGAGCAAGTATTGTGCCAATCTTTAAGGGAGGAGATAGGGAGGATCCACTTAATTATAGACCTGTGTCACTTACTAGTATTGTTTGTAAAATCTGTGAGAAAGTTATTAGAAAAAGATGGATAAAGTATTTAGAAGAAAATGAAGTGATAACACCAAGACAGTTTGGTTTTAGGGAAGGAAGATCATGTGTTACTAACCTACTAAGTTTCTACAGTAGGGTAACAGATGTCGTACAGGAGAGAGAGGGATGGGCAGACTGTGTCTATCTGGATCTTAAGAAAGCATTTGACAGGGTACCCTATAAGAGACTACTGTGGAAGTTGAGGACATTTGGAGGGGTGCATGGGAAACTATTAAAGTGGATGGGAGATTATTTGATAGGAAGGCAGATGAGAACAGTAATAAGAGACAAGGTATCACAATGGAGAAATGTGACTAGTGGAGTACCCCAGGGCTCTGTCTTGGCCCCAGTAATGTTTCTGATATATGTAAATGATTTGCCAGAGGGTTTGAATAGTTACATGAGTATGTTTGCAGATGATGCTAAAATTATGAAACATATTAAATGTATTGATAGTTGTAAAGAACTGCAAGAGGACTTGGACAAAATACACAGCTGGAGCCAGACTTGGAAAATGGACTTTAATGCCAAGAAGTGTCATGTATTAGAAATGGGTATAAGTGAAAGAAGACCACACTGGACATATAAAATGGGCAATGAGATGATTAGTAAAAGAAAGGATGAGAAAGATTTGGGAGTGATTATTCGGGATGACTTGTCACCAGAAAAGCATATAAACAAAATTATTGGGGGAACTTATGGATTACTGACCAACATGAGAGTGGCTTTTAATTATATGGATGAAGATATGTTGAGGGAGTTGATAGTGACCATGATAAGACCAAGACTAGAGTATGCGGCGGTGGTATGGTCACCTCATTTGAAGAAGCATATTGATAAACTAGAAAGGGTCCAACGGATGGCAACGAAGATTATACCGTGTTTAAGGGAACTCACCTACGAGGAGAGATTGGAAAAACTGAAGTTACCAACATTGCACGAGAGAAGGGAAAGAGGTGACTTGATCACGATATTTAGAAATGTAAGAGAATTGGAAAGGGTGGATAGAGAGGATCTTTTTGTGTTGGATGATGGAAGAACAAGAGGTCATGGCTTCAAGTTGAGGAAAAGTAGATGTCTTAATGATCTCAAAAAGTTCAGTTTCCCGAATAGAAGCATAAGTATTTGGAATGACTTAGACGAAGAGGTGGTGCAGGCGAAAAACATTCATGTATTTAAAACTAGATTAGATGAATGTAGATATGGAGACGGGACAACACGAGCTTAGCTCAATTCCTGTATACTACAAATAGGTAAATACAAATAGGTAAATACACACACACACACACACACACACATGCTCGCTGGCGCAGTGGTAGCGTTCTCGCTTGCCATCTGGTAGACGGGAGTTCGCGCCTCGCTCATGCTACGAAAAGTTTCACTGACGAAGTGGGTGGTTACTGTCCCCCTTGAGCAAGGGGATGGGTGTGTGCGTGTGTGAAGGTCACAGCCTTGCCCATAGATCGGACTATATGAGCTCTCAGCTCCCTTCCGGGAGGGTAAAAGCTGACGATCACTACCATCAAGTGATCCT
>JAGKTI010023804.1:0-14642 GCA_018397915.1 Birgus latro
CGCTCAGGAGAGATTTTTCAACAGCAGGAATGAATTGAAAAAACACGTCCTCGGAGTGAAGAGATTAGGGTCATATTCTAAACACCTATTCCTAAGCGATTTATTATTATTATTTATTATTATTATTATTATTATTATTATTTATTATTATTATTATTTTTAATGAACTCCAAAATGGCGCTAACTTTTGTCTTCTTCTTCTTCTTCGCCCCGCCAGCGTGTTGCCCAGTCGCTACCCACCTGCACAGTCCCGCTCACGCCGCTCAGTACCTCCTGTGCCACCAAAGCCTGCCTGTCCCAATGTACGTATATCACCATCACCACCATCACCATCATCCTTACCATCACCACCAGCACCATCACCATCACGATCATCATCATCATCATCAATATCATACTTATTATCATCATCATCTGCTCGGTATCATCAGCCTGATCCTTACTATTCTCAGTCACCCTTGTCGTTATGATCATTCTCGTATTTACCCTCTTCTTTATCAGCAATGTCTTCATTCTCACCAGTATTATTCTGAGCAACATCTTCATCATCAGCATCAAGTACAAGACAAGAGAATAGTAGAATAGCACATGAAGGAGGACGACTTAGAGTGGTTAGGGACAGTGGAAGTGAGTGAAGATGAGCTTGAGTTTTATTTTTTCTTCCTTTTTTGCAGCCACTCTGGATGAAATTCGGGTTCAGGTGTGTCGCAGGTAAATAAAATAGTAAATCAAAGCCAAAACATTCGCCCAAGGATGCGTATCGTCCGCCATCACTAAAAACTAGATCAGTAAACCTTTGGCGATCAGAGGCATATCATCACAACTTCGCTAAAATGGGAAAAATCTTAGGTTTTCACCCGTCGCATTTCAGTTTCTTTTTACTTTGCATTCCTGTCTAGAAGTCAATAATCCTCTGGCAATCGGAGGCGTATCATTGCAGCTTCGCCAAAACCATTGACCAACAAGCCACATGTCTTGGGATACTGCCCACAAAATTTGGATACAATTTGCCCACTTGATTTTGAGATATTTTGGGAACAGACAAACACAGACACACATGCAGGTGATTACATTATCGCCTGGCTAGGTGGGCAATAATAAGCCTGCCTGTTCACTGAAGGCTCGTGTTCTATAGTTTCTGAATTGCCGACTGATTTCGAACAGTAAATATGTAGCAAAAGACACTATCATACCCTACACTCACACTACACTACATACTGACACGCTACACAATGCCACACGACACACCGACCTCCTTTTGTCAACTGATGCCTATTTATCTATCATTCGCTGATTCATTTATCTTTTTTATATTTTTTTCCAGGGGACATTCCGTGGGCTGGACCGTCAGTGCACCAAGCAAACCACTGGCATCGCGTCCAGCATCAACGCCCTCGGTCTGGGCTAGGCGGCAGACGGCAGCGCGATAGCAGGTGGCGGAGAGATGGCGGGAGGCGGAGGGACAGAACAAAAACACAAAGAAAAAAAAAAATAACGGCCTGACAGTGTCGATGATGTTGGATCAAAAATGGATTAAGGAGACGGGAATGCTTGAACTCACGAAGATGATTTTATAATAGTGCAGAAGATGAGGACTGGAGAATGAAATGGGAAAAATGATGCAAAAGCACCTAAAGAAAACGTGAAAGTGTGGGGGGAAAAAACGGAGCAAAGGAAAATGGAGGATAAGAGGGACTCAGGAACGCAGACTATGACGTTGTGACGGTGATGACAACAGAGGAGAATTTTGGGAGAAGAAAAAAACAAGAAAAAAAATACATTGTAACAGTGTGCAAGAAAATATTCTTTATAAAGCAGAGGGATATAGGAACAGAAACAAAGATAAAATTTTGTGAAATTGTGGAAGGCAACAGAGAAAAGGGGAGTTAAAGAGGCATGGACGCAAGAGAAACTCAAAGGAAAACCTGATCGTTTGAAAGACGACTGAGAAAAGTAGAATTAATGTGGCTTCCGGGTGAGGCAGAAGCGAGGACACAGGGAAGTGACTGTAAACACACTAACCAAGTTTTAATTATAAGAATCTAGTATGACAAAAATAAATGACTAAATAAATGAGTAGAGGGATATGGAAGTACGCAGTGAGAATTCCGTACAAAGACCGTGAGATCCAGTCCAGTATGAAAACACTGAAAAGAAATTGCAACTGTATGCATCTTTTTTAATGCAGAAAGAAAAACCCAAGGCTGAGAGCTTGCAAACCTTGTCTCTTGCAAGGAAAATTTAGCAAAACGAAAACTAAATTCAAGATTCTTTCATTTCGAGATGCCTGGACACATTGCATTAAAAGACTGGAGTTCACAGATGGTGGGCAAGAGAAACTGCTGTAATGGGATCTGTAAATGCCTGCATTACCCGTAGGCAAATTGGGGATTCTCTGGCTCAGTGGTAATACGCGCACACGTGGAGCTAGGGGGCCGGAGTTCGAATCTCGGCCAGATTAGTGATTAGTCTGTTAAGTTTCATTTCAGCTAATACATTGGTGGCAGCGGTGGGATGTGAGGCGAGGCTTGGATGGCAATTTGATGTTGTTCCTTGGTTAGCTGTCAGCATTCTTGTCTTTACATCCCGGGGTTGAGCTGTTTGGTGTGGTCCGCAGCATCCCCAGTGGTGGCCCCCAATGCTACGTTACCATGTGTGTTCGAAACTCGCCAAGTTAATCATCAAAGGGAGAAAAAAGGGATGTAATGGGCATGAGATCCTCTGTTTGGCTCAGTGGTAACATGCACTCATTTGCAACACTTGAGCCTGAGTTCGAATCTCCACCATGTAAACTGATGACCCCTGATCCCCTGACTGCTATGAAGAACCATCCCTCATTGCCCTGGGAGAGTTTAGGAACTTGCTGTCTGGAAACGACTATACTCTTTTTAGTCTAACCTGGCCTAATATTGCCATCACTCCAAGCTGAATGCCCAGTTGTAATGACAGAGCAGTGCTAGAATATAGCGACAGTCACGAGGAAGTGCTAGGAAAAGGGGTGTACAGCCGAAGCACTGTCTTTTTCTGCCACTGAGGTACGTGAAACAAGCTGCAACAAGAAGAAAATCTGAGCAAAGTTAAGGTAGAAGATGATGGTAGTCACGAAGAAGTGCTATGAAATAAAACACGTAGAAAAGTCTTGTCTTTTCCTGCCACTGAGCTACGTGAAATAATCTGCAAAAAAGACAAAAATCTGGGCCAAGTTAAGATGAAAGAACTATAGCAGTCCTGATGCCGAGAGTCCTTCTTTGTAGACACGGATGGAGTGCTTCAGTAAATTTCAGGTCCTTCCACTACAGTCTTATTCAGAAGCGTTGCACGGTTTCTGCTCGCGAGTATCTTTTTCAGTGAAGCACCTGTGTGTATTTATGGACTGGTAACTTTTTTGGACACCCGGTATCAGTCAGCCAGATTATGCACCCACCTGTAACCACCTTTTTTTGAGTGAGATTTGAGTTCAGATGCTTCTCTACGGAACTTTTAAAAACAAGCGATGGATTTTGGGAGGATAAGAAGGGGAGGAGGAGGGCTTGTTTATGTTTTAATTTATTTATATACCCGGGATCACTCGGCTTTCCCTGCGACCCAGTCCCAGCCACTCAGAAATGGGGCCGCTTCCACAGTCCATTTTTTTTTTTTTTTTTTTTTTTGAAAATGCTGACCAATGAAATGTACTTTTTTTTTTTTTGGCTAACGAAACCTACATTTTCATTATTATTATTATTATTATTATTTTGACAACGAAACTTACTTTTTTCCCCACTTCTATAGTTACATTTTGACGGTGATGTTGGTGAGCTCGTGAACCATTAACACGAGTGCCATCAGTACAGTTACCATGGTATCTTTAGCGAGTTCCGTACATCCCTAATGAAGCTTACCGAGCTGGCAAGGCACAAACCATTGATGCAAATATTAAAAGTTACCATGAAACCCTCGCTGATTCCCATATCTCTCCAGTTAAGCTTAGTAGGCTGGTGAGCTTATGAATCATTAACATAAGCATTAAAGCAGTTACCATACAATACTTAATAAGCTCCCCAGTAAAGCTTACGATGTTGGGGATTATTTTCGTCGAGGTGCAAACAGATCGACTGTGGAAGTGACTCTATTTCTACAGCTTGCTCGTCCGTCCGGTTGTTGGAGGGAGGAGATGATAAGGCGGTCCGTATATTGCGCCACAGGCCTGAGGTATCTTTGTGTGTTGCGCGAACGGCTCACTCTGCTGGT
Source organism: Birgus latro (assembly GCA_018397915.1). Taxonomy (NCBI): domain Eukaryota; kingdom Metazoa; phylum Arthropoda; class Malacostraca; order Decapoda; family Coenobitidae; genus Birgus; species Birgus latro. The sequence continues at coordinate 4,231 of JAGKTI010023804.1, forward strand.
GTGGGTAGCGCAGACAAGTTGGTTGCCTCACATTCCTACTCAACTTTGCAATCAGCGGAGGCAAAAGATGCTATAAATGAAGAAAAGTGTTAAGAGAAACAGAAAACGATGCAGGGTAGCCATCGATATTGCTACCTGAACCGTTCCCGCAACACACGAGAATTCGCCAGGCAAGAAACACAAGGGGTGCAATATCTGGACCGCCTTCTACGTAGTGCTGACCTAGTGTGCCAAGTAGTGTGTAGCTGTGTAGTATTTTGATGTGCTCATGCCAGTGTTGTGTGTACTGTTTATTCTTTAATGCAATTTTTTTTTTCCTTTGAACATAGGTATACTTGTGTGGCGGTAGAGAATGAAAATATAAAGGACATCATCGTACTGAAAGGGTTGAGTGAGTGATTGAAGATGTGGATTTTTATGCATATGATCAGTAGTTTTACTCTTGTGTTTGTGTTGTGTTTTTTTGTGTGTTTGTGCTGTCTAGGGCATTTAAGTCTATCTTGTGGCTAATTTTTGAGAGAAAGAGAGAGGGAGAGGAAAGATTGGGGGATAGAGACCCGTGGAGAGATTGAAGAAAATAAGATACTTTGAACAGCGAGAGAGACTGCCATGAATGAAAAGAAAGTGTTGGAGAGAAAGGAGAGACTGGGGAGAGAAAAAGAGATGATCTGAAACGCAGAGAGAGAGAGAGAGAGACTGCCATGACAGAGCAGAAAGTGTTGGACCAGAGACTATTGAAGAAAGAAAGAGAGGTTTTTGAGGGGCGAGAATGACTGCTGGAGAGACTGAGAGACATTTTAGAGTGAGAGAGACGTGTGTGAGAGGGGAAGGGGGAAGGGAGAGGGGGAGGAGAGAGAGAGCGAAGTTACCATGATGCAGTCTTTCTCCACACTCCGCCTCTTTCCTGTCAGTAGTGTAATTAGTATAAACATTTATTTGTAATTAGATAATATAACAATTAAAATAATATCATGGTTGTTTTTATTCCCCGCAGTGATGTTACTGTAGTGTGTTTACGTACTTCACCCTGACACTGATTCCTAACCCCCAGTTGTTGTTAAAGGATGAAATAGACTAGTAAACAAGGAGACTCATTCCTGTCTATATTTTGGGGTAACAGAGTATAGTTGTGACGAGGCATTTACAGTACTTTATTTGGTTATAGCAGCGCATAGGGGACGTCGGCTACACTGAACAACAGAGGGCTGCAGTGTGCCGTCCACGTCATCAGAGGTGAAGTAAGCTCGGGAGTCAGGCCATCACTACCTCAGCTAGAGGGAACACCTGCAAGTGAACTCGGCACTCGACAGCTGAAGGGCTCGATGCTAACAGTGGGACATGTACGAACTTAAGATAATGCAGCTATAACTTCCGTAACCTTGCATCGTGTGACACTGTTACTTAAAATGTGGCAGTGTTAAATATAGAATTTTATGTTTTCATCTGTATTTCCATAGTCCATCAGTCTCAAGAAGAAAGTGGCCCAGTGAGTAGGATGGACAATTTAACCCAAGTAACGACAGTGGTGACTGATGAACAAAATCAACTTGAAAATGAAGCTACGTCTGATGTGGTTCGGTTGGAGAATTTGAAATTGAAGAAATCTCGAGCTCAAGCAGTGTTCACACGAGCAAGGCATAGGTTACTGCAGGTGTTGGATGAAGATGAAGCACCCAGTCGTCGGCAAGTGAAGCAAGAGTGTTCAAGATTAGAAATAGCGTCAGAGAAGGTGATGGATGCTGTTTGGGAAATGTCGGGTAAATACACAGATCGAGGCGAGCCTGTTAATGTACAGAAATTGTCTTCACTGGCCGAGGAAACAGAAACCGAGTTCAAAGCAGCTATGGATAGACGAATAGATTCGTCAGGAAGCAGAAAGAGCTTCGAGATACAGTGGGCAAGAAAGAAGAGAAAATTCTTCAGAAGAAGGCCGAATTAAAAGCAGAATTAGAGCGTCAACAAGAAGAACTGGAGCATGAATTACGGACTGAACGAGACAAACTACGTGTAGCTGAGAATGACGTATGGAAAGGTACCCAACGTGAGTATGATAGTGTGTCTCAAGTGGGAAGCTACTCATCGAGGGTTCCTGTGGAGGAGCTCGAGCAGTCGCCTCTTATATCTCCATCTTATCAGATAGATAAGGATTTATGGAAACATTTAAAACGGGTTGCTATTCCTGTCTCCAGTGGGGATAAGTCTAAATATGAGAGCTGGAAAGCGGCTTTTAATGCTTGTATTGATCAGGCACCAGCTACTCCAGAATACAAGTTACTGCAGTTGAGACAGTACCTGGCACTGAGACCAGTGGAGAATTTAGGACATTCGGCACATGCTTATGAAGCTGCCAACGCTGGACTGGAGAGAAAGTTGGGTGGTTATCGTCCACAGATGAATTTACATTTGGAAGAACTTGAAAGCCTTAGACACTTACGTGATGAAAGTGCTTTGGATATTGAAAAGTTTGCAGATTTATTAGATATTGCTATCATTTATCTTAAAGAAATGCGTCGTTATGAGGACTTAGGCAATGGATCACTTTACAAGAAGCTTCAGAAGAAAATTACTGAACCAGTGATAGCCCGTTATCATCGCTGGATTTATGAGAGCGGTTTGGATGAATCTATGCAAACGCTGCGTAAGTGGATAGTAAAGGCAGCAGAGTTTTAGGTAGTTGCATGGGAAACTGTTCATGGAGTAAGAAATGCAGGTGGTAGGAGAAAGTATGAAAACATTGGCAAAGAGAGGCAGAGATCTTATTTTGGGAACACAAAAGATAAAGACACACAGAAAAACAGGGAAGTGCTAAGGGTTGTGTAAAGTGTGTAGTGGCAGACATGGTGTTTGGAAATGTGATTCGTTTAAGAGCATGGAGGTCTGGCCACGGTGGGATTTGGCTAAGTGACATCAGTTGTTTTAGGTGCTTAGGTGATGATCACATAGGTAAACAGTGTACACGAGGACGAATTTGTGGGCTGAATGGTTGCAAACTGATTCACAACAGGTTATTGCATCAGGACAGTTTTTTCAGCAGATCCACCAACGCTGGGAAAATAACTAGTCGGATTTCAAACAGTCTCCCAAGTCGGACCTCGGCAAAAGTAGACACTCAGGTGCAGTGTGAACAGTGCTCGGCCACGGAGGGGGCTCATGAAGAAGGCTCTCACGGTAGTAGAGAAAGAAAAGGTTGTGAACAGAAGGGAGTATGTCATTGCGCACAGTTCCAGTTGTATTATAGAATGGACAACGCAGAGTTGTAGTGAACGTATTACTGGACGACGCCAGCACTAAAACCTACATTAATGCTGATGTAGCTGCAGAGCTGAGGCTTCAGGGTAAACCTCAGAAAGTAACTGTAACTGTTTTGAATGAAGAAATTTCTACTTTCGACGCAGCACCTGTCGAATTCGAGTTAGAAAGCCTAGATGGAAAAACCCTTCTAAAAATCACTGCATTCACAACTAATAGGGTGACTGGTACAATGAGAGTAGTGGACTGGAGTAAGCATTCACACAAGTGGTCTCATATACAGAATATCAGGTTCCCAATCTTACGTTCTAGACCTATTGTTGATTTGTTGATTGGACTTGATTATCCAGAACTTCATTTTTCTTTACAGGATGTTAAAGGCCGGCAAGGTGAACCAATGGCTAGACTTACATCATTGGGATGGACCTGTATAGGTAACGTAAATAGGTATAGGTAACGTAAATAGCACAGAGAAAAGCGGCACTTACTCTGCCTTCGCTCATACTTATTTCATAAATGATCATGCGGATTCGGAAGCATTAAACTTGATTTTACAAAAGGTCTGGGAAATAGAAAATGTAAAATCTGTGAAGAATCCGGTATTAAGTAATGAAGAACACACAGCCTTGCATAGAGCAGAAAGATCTTTTACATTTATTGATGGCCATTATCACGTTGCCATACCTTGGAAGGATGATGTTCCTGAATTGCCAGACAGCTAAGAGGCTGCTTTTCGGAGACTGAGAAACGTGGAAAGCAGACTTCTGAAGAGTCCTGACGTATCGGAAGTATACTGTAGCACCATCGAGCAATACCTTACAAAAAATGTTCGAAAAGTTTCACCACAAGAGGTAAGCGCAAGCAAATGGTACCTACCACACTCTCCAATGGTGCATCCAGAACGAGCCACCACAAAGTTCCGCATAGTGTTTGAAGCTGCAGCAAGGTACAAATATGTTGCCCTAAATGATTTCACTTATGAGGGTCCAAAGCTACAGAACGATATGCTTGATGTCCTTATAAGATTTAGAAGGCATCCTGTTGCACTAGTATGTGACATAGCAGAGATGTGTCCAAGGATAGAGACAGTACCTGAGGATAGAGTATATCACAGATTTTTATGGAGGGCTTTGGATCAGTCTAAGCCACCAGGAGTGTATGAATTCCAGCGAGTGGCATTTGGGGTAAACTCTTCGCCGTTCCAGGCAAAGTTTGTCGCCAGGAAGAATGCAGAACTACACAAGAATCACTTCCCACAAGCAGCAGACACTGTGCTAAATTCAACCTACATGAATGACAACATGGACTCTGTAACGGACAACAAAGACGGTATTGCACTATATGAACAGTTGAAACAATTGTGGAAGAAAGAAGGCATGAATGCGCGTAAGTGGTTATCAAGTTCGAGTGCAGCTAGGTGTTGTGTGGCTAGCAGACCAGGATATTTTCACCTTCTCATCTAGTGTGCCTGATACACAACAGGAGCTAACGAAGCGTAATGTTCTTCGGGAGATAGCTAGCATATTTGATCCTTTGGGTTTTCTTCTTGCACCTGTCATTATTACAGCCAAAGTTTTGTTGCAGGGCTTTTGGGCTGCGGGAGTAGACTGGGACGATCCGATAGATGGAAGAGTAAGAGAAAGAGTAGTGAGTTTGTTTAAAGATTTGGTAAATCTTGGTAAAATTAAAGTTCAACGCTGTCTACAAGTACAGGATGAGGTATTGTCAATGAATCTACATACTTCTGTTGATGCGTCGGGTGATGCCTACGGGTGTGTAGTTAATGCAAGGTATGTTTATTCAAGTGGGAGAGTATCAACATGTATAGCTGCAGGTAAATCACGTGTCTCTCCTCTTGCCTCTGTTAGTATTCCCAGACTGGAGCTAATGGCAGCTGTGTTAGGTCTGAGACTTACAGAAGCAATAACCAAAGTACTAGGAACGTCAACGAATCAGCCAAGGTTTTGGTCAGATAGTATGAACGTGCTGTGGTGGATAAGTGGCAGAGGACGAAAATACAAGCCATTCGTTGCCAGCAGAATAGGTGAAATTCAAAGTTTCTGTGATCCTAGTCATTGGCAATATGCTCAGACTCGTGAGAATCCTGCAGATATGGTGACTCGAGGTGTATCTGTGGGAAACTTAGCAAATGAAGAACGATGGTGGCATGGTCCTGAATTTCTAGTCAAGTCGGAGGCAGAATGGCCAAGCTGTCCAATTCAGCAAGGAGAGGCTACACAAAAGAACTACGATCAGGTGAGCAGAGAAAGCTACCCTCTGATATGGCACTCTTCACTGATAAGATGAACAAGGAATGGCGTCTAGCACCAGAGCGCTTTTCAAGTTGGGTAAAGTTAACGAGAATCCAGGCGTGGGTTAATAGATTTATAACTAACTGTAGGTGATCTAGACAAGACCGCATGGCAGGAGACCTTGTACCTGATGAAAGTAGGAATGCTGAAATACAATTCATAGGCGAGGCACAACGGGAATCGGTCAGTGAGGACTATTCTGCTCTGAAGGGCGGAAAAAGGTTACCAGAGAATTCTAAACTTTTGTGTCTCAAGCCACGTATGGATGAAGACGGACTATGTGATGCGATGGCAGACTTAAATATGCAAAATATTAAACTATGATGTAAGGTTTCCTATCATACTTCCCACCCCTCCGTTTCCTCGCTCGCTGTTGTCGTGGGGGGGCTTCGGAGACGTCGATTGGGTCTTGATGAGTGGGGGAGCTATGGTGAGGTCTCTACTCTGCCCCCTCCCCCCTCCTTAGGTCCCTGTCGCTGCCTCAACTATTTTTGCGAGGCTCTTTTTCTTATTCTGTTGCCTCTTTCTTCCTTTTTTCCCTGTCATCGCTAGATAGTGGAGGTCTACTGGTGATGTTCCAGTCTCCGCCCCTTTTGTCATCTTGGGTAAGACTGTCTCCTCCCCACGTGTTTGCCGTGCGTGGTGTCCCGTGTATTCCCTGCGCCCCTCTATCTGGGAGTTGACTTCACCATGGGGCAGGGTGTAGTTCCCTGTGGTGGACAACACGCTCCTTTGGTAGCGGGGTTGGGGTAAGACGGGCGGTCCAGTGTGGCCCCGCTGGGCAAATCGGCTGGTCCTGTATTGACTTAGTCAACCTCAACTAGGGTCAAGCGGGCACTGTTTGGTGGGCAGTATTGGTCCGTGGCTGCCACTTCACACCAAACAGTGTCCGTGTATACCTCTTCTGCTATCCCTGGGGCTGTTGGGCGAGTTTGACCCAACATCAGCTTCCCCTAGTTGGGCTCTGTGATGGGTGGAGGGGCGGGGTGGTGAAATCTACCATTTTCAGTTGTATGGATACAATTACTACTTCTGGTCCAATTACGGTGACGACCCAGGACTCGCTTTTGACCGTGGCCTCGATTTCCTCCCCTCCTCCTACACGCTGAGTTACAGTAAACACCTCATCCTCCTTACCTACTGTGTCTTCCACTCCTCTAGCTTCTGTTCTGTCTACCTCAATCAGCCTCTCTACTATCGCCACACTTCACCCTTACTTTCCTCCTTCACCTCCTGTCTCTGTTCCTTCTATGTCCTCTACCTCTCTCTCCCGACCTCGTCCTTCTTCTTATGTGCCAGCCCCTTCCCTCACTTCCTCTCTGTTCGATAAACAGACATGGTCTAAATTTTTTAATATCCTTGATGCATCTGACGACCTCTCGCTCCACCTCTCTCTACTTCGACAGGTAGGCAGGGATGTCACCTTCTCGGCCAGTCCGAATGGTTCCCGCCTCTTTGTTGTTCACAGTGCCGCCCAAGCCGAGAAGGTGGCATCACTAGTCAGCAACTCGGGCCAACCCATCTCCGTGTCCCCAGATATCCAGCTTAATTCAGCCACTGATACCGTCTGTTTACCATCATCAATGTCCTTCGGCCAGAGGTCTTTCGCAGAATGCTCCACTGACATTGAACTAATCCTCTCAGAACAACATCACCCAGTCCGCTCAGCACATTGTTATACCTCCTCGCGGACGCTGACAAGAACAAGCGAATATCGTACAAAAAAACTTCGCCTCTCGTGATCTACCCTCCACAGTCATTATTGGGGGCACTGTCCTCCAAGTACGCCAGTATATTCCGCCTCCTCGCCAGTGCACATCTTGTTAGCGCTTTGGCCACCCCGCCAAATACTGCCACTCATCTGCAGTCTGTGCCAACTGTGAACTGGCCAGCCATGCCTCCTCAGACTAAATTTCCACCATCTGCTGCTGCCCTAACTGTCATGGTAGCCATTCTGCCACCTGCCGACAGTGTTCCGTCTACCTCTTCAAAGCAGAAGTTTCCACTGTCCGCTGGAAAACTGGCCTCTCCCTTAGCAAGGCTCGTCGCAGAGTTCGCAGCCTCGGTTACCATCCTAACGTTACCTACGCACGTGTAGCCCGTCCTTCTGCCCTAGTACCTTCTAATGCCAGAACTATTTCTTCTTCCCCTTCTGCACCTGTCTCTGTATCTGCTGTCCCCACTTCCTCTTCTCCCACCTCTCGTCTTCCCATCTCTCACTCTGTCCCTACACCTGTGACTGCTGTCTACTCTTCTCTTCCTCCCAGTACTCCTATTTCCACCTCTCCCTCCTCTAAGCTTCACCTCCCCTCTACCTCAGACCTCCTCCTACAGACTCCACTTGTTCCTGTCTCTAATTCTTTCTCTGTTTTAGATTCCTCTACCCCTACCTCCTCTCCATCCCCTTCTTTACCTGTTCCTTCTCCTCGTCCTTCCCCCTGTTCACAACCTCGTCCCTCCTCTCACTCCTCCAATTCTATTACTCAAACCAGCCGTTTGGCGCCTCTGGCCCAACGCAACATCCGACTCCCATCCTCCTCTAGTGGTAAGCGCAGTCTGTCCATCGCATCAGACTCTAAGACTTCTCCTGCCCATCCTCCTACTTCTCCAGCTCGTAAAGTCCGTGCAACGAATACCCGCCCCTCCAGATCGATACACTCTGCCTTGTCGAAATCCGTATCTCAGCAATCTCCTCACTCACATCCCCGGACCGCTCCACTGCCGGCTACCTGTAACACAAAACCCTCTGGCGATGACGACAGTGAAACTATCCCCAAGATTATGGATTATATTTTAACTTCCACGCCAGATTCAGTAGACAATGCTGTGCCCTCCTTCCATCCTCTCTGTTAAGTTTATCCTGTACCTCCTGACCTCCCTCCCACTCCTCTCCCTCCTTCATCTTCCCCTCCTTCACCTTCTGTCCCCTCCTCCTCTTTGCCCCCCCCCTCCTCTTCCACTTCTCACAAAATTCCTTCCCCTTTATCTCTCCCTATGCCTCCAGGCTATAGTGACCATTCCGCTCGCCCACCAATTTCACCTTCTACCCGTATCCCTACTATCGTAACGACTCGGTAATATATGTTACTATTCTGTGTTATATTTTACTTCCTATGTCTTATATTTTACTTCCTATGTATTGTATTTTACTTCCTGTGTATTATATTTTATCTTTAGTATTAATTTCCTTTTATCTTACCTAGACTCTACTTTTCTGTTGGGTTTTACTTTCTCTGGTTTTAACATGGAACGTACGGAGTTTTACGGCCCAGCGCAGTGACCTTCGCTATCTTCTTTCGGTTCACTGTCTTTCCTGAGTTTGTTTACAAGAACCCCGTCTGTCTTCCCCTCCGGTACCTATACCTGGCTATTGTTTCTTGTTTTCTCCTGCTTCTCTTTCTGTTACAGCCATCTTAGTCCACCATTCAGTTCCTCTTGAACGTCTGTCCATTAACACCACCGTTCCATGTCAATTTATTCGGGTGTTTCTCGGACGATGGATTACGGTGGTTTCTGTTTATTTCTCTCCTTCCCAGCCTATTGACTTCTCTGCCTTATCCCTTTTGTTATCCCAGTTACCCACCCCAGTTTTATTGCTGGGGGATTTTAACTGTCGTCTTGCGTTATGGGGCGATGTCGTTACTAATTCGCGTGGTCGCCTCCTTGAGTCTTTTATTTTTACTACTGATTTATCCTTATTGAATACGGGAGCTTCAACGCATTTTGACGCCACAACTCGTACTTTCTCCTGTCTGGATCTCCCCTTGTGCTCCCCTTTCCTTTCTTTACATTTTCATTGGTCTGTTCTTTCGGACGTTGTATACTGTGATCACTTTCCTGTCAGACTTACTCTTACTACATATTGTCCCGTCCTCAGACCCCCTCGATGGGGTTTTCCGAAAGCTGACAGGCTGTCATTTACGTCTTTAACTGTTCCTTCTATATCCCCTTCCTTCTCTTCTGTTTTAGATATGCTCATCTATTTTAATGTGTTAGTTCTTAGTACAGCTTTGACCGACTCCTAGGTCGTACCGTCCCTTTACTTCTAAGTGTGTGCCTTGGTGGAATTCGGATTGTACCGTGGGTCTCCGTGTTAAACGTGCACGTTGGAAGAGTTACCTACGTAAACGCAACACGCCGTATGAACAGAGTGCATTTCTAATGTTTAAAAAGGCCCGCGCTCTTGATGTATTTGTGGTGGACGCACATATTGTAAAGCAGCCCAGTTTTCAGGACCAGGGGATGGCGAGCAAAGCGAGCCTATTCACGTTTTTTTTTTTTTTTAAGTTTTGATCAGTTTAAAGTGCATTTTTAAGCTATCTACAGAGGTAAATTTGGGTGTAAAAAGTTTACTTTGCAGATACATGCATTATACTGTATATGAAAATACATTATCCATGTACCTGAATGATACAATACGTTGTTTTTGAGTCACTGTACTCAAGGTTTCTATTTGGTAACTACATCGACATGCAGAAATCATTAGACCACGAGATTGTACTATAGAACGCTGAATTATAACCATGGGCTAGAGTGCATTTGGTAAACAAGTCTATAATGAAAAACACGTCATCCCTTTCATTAAAAAGGAAACTATACTAACAATGTGTCGTCCCTGTACTAATTTCTTTTAAAAATTTAATGTATAACAAAGTGTCAACTGCTCGTCAGTGAAAAAGTCTCGGATTCTGTGTAGGAGTCCCGCTGTGTGTTTTATTTTTTTAGGTTTCTTAGGCAATGGATCTAAAAGGCTGTCCAGCTTAGGTTAGTATTTAGTGTCACACCGAGATTATCAATAATAGAGGAAATGGGAACATTTACATTATTAAAAATTATGTGGGAGTCAGGATT
>JAGKTI010023805.1:0-14641 GCA_018397915.1 Birgus latro
ATATATATATATTTATATTTATATTTATATATATATAATATTTTTTTTTATTTCAGTTCGTGAGAATAGATGTTGATCACTGCGTGGCTGCTGAAGTTCAAGAGCCAGAGGATGGTAGTGAGCCAATATTCGACTCCTCAGGCTGCCAAGCTAAGGGAACAATACCTCCGTTCAATGAATACTTGAATGTAAATGCTCCACTACAGGTTGGAGGTCTTGCTCATGAACAGCCTGATCCAAGTCTGTATAAATGGTCACATGTGCCTCATGGTCGTTTTTTCAGTGGATGCATCAGAAACCTAATGGTAAACAGTGAGTTGTATGACTTGGCAAGACCTGGTCAGTACCGCCACACACAGATGGGTTGCCCACAGTTAGAAGAGGCTTGCCGCAGTAATTCCATAGTTCCTACGTGTGGACCCAATGGTGTCTGTTCTGGCTCCCTCTCACAACCAGTGTGCAAGTGCAAGCCAGGCTGGACAGGCCCAACCTGTGATGAGCCCACAAATTCTTCATATTTTGAGACACAGTCCTATGTGAAATATGCCTTGTCTTTTAAGCCTAATGCATTCAGCACTGAAATTCAGCTGAGATTCCGGACTTGGCAGGAGTATGGAGAGTTGTTTAGAATTTCCGATCAGCATAATCGTGAATATGGAATCTTGGAAATCAAGGATGGTAGGTTGCGATTTCGATACAATCTGAATAGTTTGAGAACTGAAGAGCATGACTTGTGGCTGTCAGCAGTGGCAGTGAATGATGGTATCTGGCACTCAGTTTTGGTGGAGCGACATGGCTCCACCTCCACCCTGATGCTGGATGGAGGGGAAGGCCGCCGCTACAATGAAACCATGGCCTTCTCAGGACACATGCTTATGGATGTTGACAAGCAGGAGGGAGTTTATGCTGGTGGCAAGGCCGAGTATACAGGCATCAGGACATTTGAAGTCTACAATGATTATAAGCTAGGTAAGTTGATTTTATGACAGTACACTTGCCTTACCAAACTGTTGCTCTATAATAATGGCATTACAGTACTATGTGGTATCTTACCTGAGAGGGATATAACAGGATGTACACTCTGTCTTATGTTTCCAGTTTACATTATATCCAACAAATTTGGAACTCATATGCTGTAAGTCAGTGACTCCCATGGATGCACAGGTCAGGTGTTAACATGGGATTCTGCACACTTGGAATCCATGCTCTTGGAGATCTATGTCCCTTTATATAAATCTTTGTTAACTAAACCTCCAGCCTGCCACAAATGTGCCTTCATTATGTTCTCCAGTTTAGCATGATTAAATTTGGACAACCTGATTTTTTATGGTACATCAAATATCTACCATGTCACAATTTTCTGTTACAAACTCACGATTTTTGACAGGTCAGTGCTGGAGTTTGGGAAACAAAACGTGTCTAGGGCCTCTTGGTTTTTGTTTACAATCAGTCTGACTGTGCAGAACCGAAAATAAAAAATTAGAATGGCCACCCAAAGAAAATTGGAAACACAGGTCGTCATAAAAGGTTTTCCGACAAAAAGATCGTGGACATTATTTGTGCTGAACTGGTTACGTACCGTAAACCCTTGAGGTATGATGGCTGTTTCTGTGATGATTCAGATTTACATTTAAAAGGTTAAGAAATGATTCAAGTTACACATCTATCTATCTATCTATCCATAGCCCGACGCCCTAATCCCGCAAAGGGTGGCCGCAGACAGAACGCCTCCAAGTCGCTCTGTCACCCACCATTTGCCTGCCCTCCCCCCAGCTCACTCCCCCCTCCCTCATATACCTCTCAACTCCATCCCTCCACTTCATCCTCGGTCTTCCCCTCCCTCTTCCTCCCTCCACCCCACCTGCATACACCCTCTTAGTCAGTCTTTCATTCTCCATTCTCTCCACATGTCCAAACCACCTCAGTGTATTTCTCTTGATCTTCTCAACCACATCCACATCCACCCCACAACGTTCCTTCACTTCTTCATTCATCAACCTGTCCCTCCATGTCACTTCACAGGCTCCTCTCAAGTAACTCATTTCCACTGCTCTCACTCATGACTTGTTAACCTCTAGCAAGGTCCATACATCAGGATAGGGGTCACAATACTATCATGCAGTGACTCCTTGACTTCCATACTCACCTCCCTATTTCTCATCACTGCTATCAGTGAATCAACACCCTTCCTTCCCTGCTGTACCCTTTCAAACACTTCATCCCCAAAACTTCCATCCTTACTCATCACACTACCCAAGTACTTGAATGCACTCACATTCTCCATATCCTCACCATCCAACCTTACTGTGCATTCTGTGACTTCATTCCTCTCAAACACCATAACTTTACTCTTGTTTACATTGACTTTCAGATTCTTTTTCTTACACACTGTCCCAAATTCATTCACCAAACCTTGCAACTCCCATTCATCTTCACTCAACAATACTGTATCATCAGCAAACAACAACACCGGAATCTTCCACATCTCACCCTCATTCATTAGAGCCACTCCCACATCCACTGCCCTACCTTGCACCTCCTTTACAACCCCATCCATGTATATATTAAAACAGCCATGGAGACATCACACAACCCTGTTTCAGTCCCACATTCAGATCAAAGAACTCACTCAGCTCACCATCCACTCGCACAGTAGCCCTAGCTCATTCGTACATACTCTTCACAGCACTCAACAATTTCCCCTCCACTCCATATATTCTTAATACCTTCCACATACTTTGCCTATCTATTCTGCCATAAGCTTTCTCCAAGTCCATGAAGGCATCATACACTTTCCTTCCTTTCTCTAGATACTTTTCCACTAAACATCTTAGAACAAATATCTGATCTACACACCCTTTTCCCTTCCTAAATCCCCCTTGCTCTTCTCCAACTAACTCCTCTGTTATATGCCTAACCCTGTCAATAAGTATTGTACCATATATTTTTCCAGTCACACTAAGAAGGCAAATACCCCTATGGTTACCACATACTTCTCTCTCCCCTTTTCCTTTATATAAAAGAACAATTATGCCTGATTTCCAGTCCTCTGGAACCCTTCCCTCTTCCAGAGCCAATCTACACAACTTCCATATCCACTCCACAACAATCTAACTCTCATACTTCAGCATTTCACCACACACTCCATCAATTCCCGGGGCCTTTCCCATCTTGATCGTCTTCATTGCTTCCACTACTTCCGCCCTACTGATCTCTTCCTCCCTCCTCTCACCTCTTCTTCTCCCTTCCATTCCCCAGCCACATATACTCGCACTGCTCTCACTCTCTACATTCAACAAATTCTCAAAGTGCTCTTCCATCTCCTCAGTTTCTCTCTCTTCTCCACCAGCAATCTATTATTCCCATCTTTCTCTCCCCTACTATATCCCTTTTCACACTGTCTTACTTTCTTTACCTCCTTCCAAAACAATTTCTTACTCTCCCTCCATTTTACAATCAGATTCCTCCCAAACTACTCATCCACTTTCTTCTTACTCTCCTTCACCAATCTCTTCACCTCTCTTCTCCAGCTCACATATACCTCTGTCTTCTCTCTCTCATACTGTGTAGTATTTGTATTTACGTCAAAGCTTTGCCCATCAAAATTAACCCATTAATGCCTATTTGGCAGGAAATCCTTCCACTCCCTTTAGACATGTATGGACATGGTGTATTCAGGAGTTGTACATTCATACCACCAGTGCATATTCCTACAGGTGCTGTTTTGTTATACACCATGCCAGAAGGCGCTATGAGTCACCAACTATTGTCAGTTGACTTTTAAACACAAGTTCATGAAGGTGTCTGCAAGCATGTCTCAACCAATTCACAAAAAAGGGCATGTATGACTATGTATCCTTTTTTTTTTTACTAAGAATAATATCTATTCCCACTTATACTAGAATGGTATCTCGATAAGTACATATCCCTAATACTGTACATCAATACTGTAATTTATTTCTTACCCGAGCTGTAACAGAATTATTATAGGGTGGCAGGATTTCCTGCCATCAGGCAATTACATGAACACTTTTACCACTTATGAGAGTCACTTGCTTACATATTTTAAATCTTGCAATGTAACTGAGTTTATTCCTACTCAAAGTTTAGAAATGAGTATTAGGATTACTGTATATGCAGTGAACTTGTGATACATAGTAGTTTTGGCAGCATTATGATGCATCACATCCTGTCAGGAGCTGCATCATGTGGATAGATAGCCACAACAGATTTTGAAATTTACAGTTGGTTAAAGCACTGTATGACTGAAACTGTTGCTTGAATTTTTCATTCAGGCACATAGCCAAGGGGGAAGAGGAAAATTAATGATGGAAAATCCCCCCTCCTCCCACGTGGTGCATATACATAGGCCTACACTATACAGTAGGCACGGAAAGTATTGATGCTTTTTTGCCGGCGTCATTCTTTTCCGCGTTTGTGAAGTAGGGTCAATACTACCCCCCCCTGTGATGCGAAATGAGCTGACGCTTTTTCAACGGGAGCTGGCAACCCTGCTTGATAGGTTTGGCACCACAGGAGCAGGCTCAGTAATGTTTGGGCAGCCACAGGAGGAGGATTGTCTCTGTGTGTGATGCACCACGAGGGCATGTTTTGACTCAAATAACACAGTTATTTGGTTACCTACCACATTCTCATCATGCCTAAAGTAACCACAAGCAAGGACAAACGTGTGGAAGTGATTACTTTATACAAAGCTGGCCACAAACTCCCATTTATTGCAAATCAGATGGTGTTAGACTGAGGACAGTGCAGACACTGGTGAAGCGGTTCAAGGACAGTGGGGAGTCCATTCCTCCCACTCCACTTCCCAAGCCTGGGAGACTCGTAAGACAACCTTCAGGACCCGTCAGCTGATCTCAAGGCAAGTTAGCAAGGATCCAAGGCTAACAGCATGGGATTTAAAAGAAAAGAACCTACAGTTGCTGGCAGATGTGTCTGTCAGAAGTGTGTGCAGCAACTGTTGCATAACGATCTGGGCTACAGGAGTTTTTGTGCTCATAAAAAACCACTGCTAACTGCACTTCAGAAGAAAAAGAGAGTAAAGTTTTGTAAGAAATATCTTGCCTGGAGTGAGGAGCAATGGAAAACTGTGCTTTGGAGTGATGAGTCAACATTTACTGTCACTGGTACCCCTTCATCACGAGTGTACCGCAAACCAGGCAGTGACCCCCTGGATCCTAAGTAGACTTCCAAGTTTGTTAAATACCCAGCCTCACTCATGGCTTGGGGCTGCTTTACATATGATGGTGTTGGTGAGTTGGTAATTCTACCTGCAAATGAAAAAGTGAACCAGAACAATTGTTTGGAGCTATTATGTGATGTTTTAAGTGACTCTTGATAAAACCAAGGCAAGAGTATTTAAGCAAGATTCTGCCCCTGCACATGTTGCAAAGTCAGTGAAACAGTGGTTAACAGACTGTGAGGTTCCCTTTATTCGAGATTGGCCCGGAAACAGCCCAGATATCAATCCCATTGAGAATTTATGGGCGCACATGAAGCGGCACATCATCTTTGCCTAAACTTGAGGCTGCAGTCAAGCAGCTATGGAGCAGTTTTAGTCCGTCTGTTCTGCAAAACTACGCCATTAGTCTCCCCAGACGCCTTAAGAAGATAATAAAGGTGAAGGGGAATGCCAGTAAATACTAAATTCAATGGTGAGTGTTAATTTATTTGTTTCTCCTTGCTAACCACAAGAATGTTTTCTTTTTTTAAGATGGCGTCAACACTTTCCGCGCCTACTGTATATGTGTGCCACTCAGGTTTTCAGATTCATCACTAAATGTACGGTACACACCCAACATATTGAGGAAAATATTTTCCTCCTCCCCTCCCTTCCAGAAATTCCTGCCTGCTGAGTTGGTGAGATGAATACTATTGATTTGTTTTTTTTCAGACTGAATTTGAATAAAATTCATGATTTGATGGATGTGTTTGATAAAGAAATCATAACATTTGCTATCTATCCACCTGATGGAGCTGATTCCCTACTGTGGTAAGCATGGATTCAGGCAGTTTATGAGAGGTAAGCCAATACAATTTGGCTTCCAAGTCTGGGCTGCATGTACTGCTGATGGCTCTCTTCTTCATGCTGAACCATACTGTGGCTCGTGTACAAAAATTCCAGACGTAAGACTTAGACAAAGGCCCAAATATAGCGATGGAAATGGCTGAGCAGATCAGTCTAGAAGCAGGTCACCATGTAGTATTTGACAATCTATTTCCCTCACTACCATTGCTAGGAGCACTGGATACTCAGGGCATAAGTGCAACTGAAACACTACGAGAAGATGTTTCAGTGGTGCCTCAGTCTTGGCAAAGAAGCTGAATGCGAAGAAAAATTGTGGGTACATGGAGGAGGCCTTTACTGGTTGCAGATCTGTTGTCAAGTGGAAAGATAACAAGGTGGTTGGTGTTGCTTCAAACAAGGTCAGGAAAAACCCAACTCAAAAAGCCAAACGATGAAGTAAAAGTGAGAAAAAGTACACTGATATTGACATGCCAAAATCTGTCAAGATTTTTAACCAAACATTGGTGGAGTTGATGTTTTCGATCAGCAGGTGTCAGCCTATAGGATCCGCATTCATTCAAACAAATGGTGGTGGTCAGTATTTGCTTGGGGTATAAATGCACAGGTTACAAATTTGTGGATGCTCTACAGGACTCTAGGAAGTGATATAAGTCTGCTAGACATCATTCGTCATTTTGCTCGTCATGATGAAAGGGTCTGGCACGAGCTATATATCACCTGGACATACGAAACTCCCTTCTGGATTAGCAAAGGGTACAACGAGGTACAATGGCAAAAAACATTGGATCATGAAGGGGAACCAGCTGATCTCATGGTGTCGTGAATGTTCCTGTAGGACGGTTTATATATGCAAGATGTGTGCTGTGCCTGTTCATCCTGCAAGCATGGAGAACTACCATAAAATGAGTGAATAGAGTACGGAAAAGTGGTAGAAAACATTAGCAAGAAAATACACCCTAACAATCTGATTTTATAATGTATGGCAGGTAAGCCATGTTTTTCGTGTGTAGTACACATGAAGGGGCGAAAAACAATTTTTATTTTTTCTTTATTACCATTACTAAATAACTAGGGAATATGGTTAATTACTGTATGTTCTTATGTATTATGATATTAGTGTTGATATATCTATTTGTGAGTGTAAGAGTCGAAAATGAAGACTTCCTTTTAGTTTATGGTGTTTTTTGTCAGAGCGTAGTGGTTTTTGTTCATTTTATTGCCTACTGGCAGGAAAACCTGCCACTCCGAAAAGGTAACTTAGATACTGTATATTTTTTTTATTTTTTTGTAACATACAATTGTAAAGGGGTCAATATTAAGCTTTTCTAGCAAAATCTATGTTCTTGTAACCACTGCTTAATTATCGTCATTAATGGGTTAATTAACCTCTAGTCTGCGGTGGCCCTAAACATTTCCTATGTCCGTGGTGCAGGAAAATCAGTTTTAAAAAACTGTGTTTTCATCGTTTGTTTTAACACACTTATACCTAATCAAACAGATAACATTTTAGTCAGGCAAAGTTTATATTCCACACTGACAATTCACAACCCACTCATCAAGCAGAAGCATGCAGTAGGAGTGAAAAATGATGAAAAGTTCACTGTTTCACATGGTTCTTGTAGAATGTATGACAGTCTAGCGATCTGCATTTCCGGAATGCTATACGCAACCAAGGGGTTAAGTAAAGATAGAAATATGACATGAGCTGCATCATTAATGGCATTTGTTGTGCATCATTAATGGCATTTGTTGCGTCAGTTGTTCACATGGTCAAGGAAGCGATCACACTAGAGACAAGGATGCAAGCACTGACTCTCAAGCCCTGCTAAAACGACACAGGAATAGCAACATTGTATATCTGTCTGTAGCCAGATGCCATAATTCCATAAGGGGTGGCTGTTTGGCTTTGAGTTATGTGTCTTATGGGGAGGGGCACAAACTCCCAACCCACTTGTTGACATGTAGGGAAGACATATGTGTTGGTTGTATGGTTACCACCCAGCATTGTAAATGGTTTCCTGGCTTACAGGAAACTATTTGGCCTGTCTCTCAATGTATAGCCACCAGAATAGAAAGGAAGAGTAAGAAGTGGCAGGAAAGATGGAAGAAATAGGAAGGGAAGAGGGCAGACACAGAAAGAGAATGCTAAAGGTGAAGGAAAAAGTGAGAGCAGCACTACAAGTCGGTGGATGATGGTTGCCACCACCTACCACCTGGTACATGCACAGTCATTCACTCAATGTCTTTATTTCACTCATTGTTGTATATAATGTTTAATTTAAAACATTATATACAGCAACATTAATAATGAGCGGAATAAAGACACTTAGTTAATAGTTGTGCAGGTACCAGCAGTGTACATTCTGTGTACCCTCTCAGTTCCTCAGTCCTCCCTTATGTGGCTCGTGCTAAATCAAGATGTGAAAAGCAACATCATGTATCACACATTGCATTCTTTACAGACAATTTAACATTGAAAATTCATGTAGTAAGAACATTGAGTGAAGAGTTGTGCAGGTACCAACATTGTGCATTTGTTCTTTTATGCCAAAATGTATTTATGTGCCATTGGACACAGACCAGGACGAATTATCCTAACCTAGTGGATAATGATTGCTTTCAAGATTAACTGAATTGCCTAGCCCATGTTTCACAGAAATTAACTATGCTTGGTGACAAGAGCCAGAATTAAAGGAAATAATGCATAACAACCAAAAATTATGAGAGGGAGAGATACAATCACATGAATTGGTGATTGGACACTGATGAAAGCACCATCTGGGAGGTGCCTGTGTGCTCCAGCTGATAGACTCCTTCCAGCTTTAATATTTTATATTTTTTAATATTGTCGCAATATGACTTCTTGATTATAATACGTTAGGCTCCTGCGCTCCTCTGTGGGGCGACTTAGGTTTGGATGATGGATGGATGGATGTTCTTAGGAATCCAGTGGCAAGCAATTATTCATTTGGTAATACTGGCCTATTGAAAGGGAGTTAGTGGAAATGGTAAGCTATAATTTTTTTAGATTGTTTTCTTCATCAGAGGAAGGAGCAAGGAGAGAAAATTAAAAAAAAAAAAAAATTTTATTTGTTTGTATTGTCCCCATCATCTTTAGTACCAACTTATTTTTCTCTCTAAGTAGTCCACTTAAATTTGGATGACTTAAATAATGTGAGATATTTACAGTAGCAAATGGTGTCTAAATTTGAGAATCTACTGTACTAAATACCCTCTATGACCCCAACTAGAGTATAGATGTGGTAAGAACATAGCCTACTGTATAGAGGTCTATCCATCTACCGCCAATCGCCTTAATCCCGTAAGGGGTGGCCTGAAACAAATCGCCTCCTTGTTGCCCTGTCCCCTGCCATTTCACTGCCCTGCTCCCAGCTCACACCTCCTCTTTCATATACCTGTCCACTCCATCCCTCCATCTCATCCTTGGGCTCCCCCTCCCTCTCCCCCCCTCCACCTCACTCACATATGCTCTTCTCATCAGTGTCTTGCTCCCCATTCTCTCCACATGGCAAAGCCAGTGACATTAAAGAGCTTAAAACAATAAATGTGAAGAAACTTATCTTAACAGACAATGAAAACTAGCTTGCTGAGTAAGGGAGTGCTGGTTCCTTGGCTTGAACTCCTCAGAATCACAGTAGATGTTGTGGTGGTAACTGGTGAGGCTGGCAGGGCAGGGGAGGCAGGTTGGGTAGGTGAGGCAGTTTGATCAGGTGAGGAGTGGGGAGCTGGGTGTGGTAGTGGCAAAAGTGAGGAGGTGGTAAAGCTCTTAGAATGATTATGCTTGTTGATTATGTGGATTGGATTTATAATGTGGTCTGTCTGGTTATGGAAATCTTCACACCAAGGCAGGTCAGAGACATTGATTAGCTCATGCTTAATTTTATATGCCAAATGAAGAACATTGCTCGGCAACTGGTACGACAGCTTCCGTAATTGAGAGAGGCTTAACCTGCTGTACAGTTTTTCTTTTTTTTCTTTTTTAATGCAAGAAAGAAGGAACCAAAGGCCAGGAGCCTGTAAATTGTTCCCTTCAAGAAAAAATAAAACAAAAACAAGATAAGAGAGCCAAATTCAAGAACTGTTCATTTTGAGATGCATGGACTCACTACTTTTGAAAGACTGGAGATCATAAGCAGTAGTAAATATAGACAGAGGGAGACAGTTCCAGAGTTTATCTCTTGCATACATGAAGGACTGGGAGTAATGGTTAACTCTTACATTTGAGAGTTGGACAGAAAAGGGGTGAGATTTTGTTGCAAGACAGGTGCTACGTGCTTGCCGAATAGAGGAGGGATATCCGTAAGCAGACATTTCAGACAAGCAGTGACCGTTGAAGTAGCGATAGAAATGAGAAAAGATGCAACAATATGGCGAAGGTATAGAGGCTGATGGGAATTAGTAAGAGGAGGAGAGTTGATGAGACAAAAAGCCCCTGACTCCACCTTGTTGAGACGAGCTGTATGTGGGGAGCTTCCCCACACATGAGAGTTGTACTCTACATAGGGGCGAGTAAAACCCATGTACAAAGTCAGCAACTGTGCAGGGGTAAAGAAGGCACGGAGTTGGCTTAGTACACCTAATCTCTTGGATCCAGATTTTACAAGAGATGTAATATGATCTTTCCATGATAAGTCTCAAGTGAATGAATCCCAAAGCATATTCAAGAATGTTGCAGGATTGAGCTGAATATTACAGTATTAAACATTAGTGGGTACTCCTGTGGAAGATTTTGACAGGTTGATAGGTGTAAAAACTGAGTCTATCTATCTATCTTGCCAGACGCCACAATCCTGCAAGGGGTGGCCATTTGACTTTGAGTTATTTGTTTTACAGGGAGGGGCACTAACCCTCCACCAACCCACTTGTTGACACGTAGGGAGCATGTATGGTTTGGTTATATGGTTACCACCCAGCATTGTAAATGGTTTCTTGGCTAACAGGAAACCATTTGGCTTGCCACTCAATGTAAAGCCACCTGTATTAAAAACAACAAGATTATTTTTGCCCCAGTCAGAGATACAAGCCAAGTCAGAGGTTAGGTGTGCCATAGACTCATCCCTTGTTTGTTGAAGTAAATGCTGAGATGGTTGTTGCGGAAACCGAATGGAAAGGTGAAGGGTGGAGTCATCAGCATACGAGTGGATAGGGTTAGATGTACAGCTTAGATCATTGATGAATAAAAGAAAGAGAGTTGGTGATAGGACAGAGCCCTGAGGAACACCACTGTTGATAGATCTAAGAGAGGAACGATGGCCGTCTACAACAGCAGCTATAGAACGACCAGAACGGAAGCTATAGAAGAAGGCACCGAGCAGTTTGGAAATTAAAGATTTATGCCAGACTCAATCGAAAGCCTTTCAGATGTCAGGTGCAATGGCAGAGCTTTCGCCAAAGTTCCAAAAGAAGAATGACTAGGAGTCTGAAAGGTAGGTGAGAAGATCGCCAGTGAAGCGTCCCTGACGGAACCCATACTGACAATCAGAAAGAAGGTTGTAATAGGAAAGATGCTTTAAAATTTTTCAGTTAAGAATAGACTCAAAAACTTTTGAGACACAGGATGTTAAAGCAATTGGACGATAGTTGGAGGGTTGGGAATCGTCACCCTTTTTTGGGACTGGCTGAATGAGAGCAAACTTCCAGCAAGAAGTTGAAAGACAAAAGCAAAAGAGTTTACCTAGGCAAGGTGTAAGCTCAGAAGCACAGTTCTTGAGGACAACAGGAGGGACTCCATCAGGCCCATATGCCTTGTTAGTATTGAGGCCAGTGATGGCAGGAAATACATCAGCTGAAGAAATTTCAATGTCAGCCATGAGGAAGTCAGAGGGGAGAAGTGAGGGAGGAACAGCACTGGAATCTTCCAAGGTGGAATTGGAGGAGAAAATCTGAGCGAAGAGATCTGCTTTATCAGTTGAAGCCATCAGGGTAGAAAAGAGGAGGGAAGGATGATGAGGTAAAGTTGTTAGAAAGGTTTTTGGCAAGGTGCCAGAAGGAGCGGGAAGAATTCGAGTTGGAGAGTTGATACATTTAGTGCGGATGAAATTATTTTTAGCAGAGCGAAGAACAGACTTGGCACAGTTCTGGGAAGAAACATAAGAAAGATGTGATTCAGGGATGGGTTTGCTCCGGTACCTTTTATAGGCCCTCTCCTTGTTGCGGACAGCATTAGAACAAGCGCAATTAAACCAAGGCTTTCTTGCATTAGTCAAAGGATATGAGAGAGGAATGTATGCTTCCATGCCCGAGAGAATTACCTCTGTAATGTGCAAGGCACACTCACATGGCTCCAGACCATGGAAGCAATAACCATTCCATGGAAAATCAAAGACGTACTGCCTGAGGGCCTCCCAATCCGCAGATCCAAGGTGCCACAGACGACGTTTCTTTGGAGGGTCCACGGTCCGTACTGGAACAATAGGACAGATTAAGGTAATAAGGTTATGATCGGAGGTGCCCAATGGAGAGAAAAGACTAACAGTGTAAGCAGACGGATTAGTTGTAAGGAAGAGGTCAAGTATGTTGGAGCTCTCTCCAAGGCAATCAGGGATATGGGTAGGGTGCTGTACAAGCTGCTCTAGGTCATTGAGGATAGAAAAGGTGTAGGCTTGTTCACCAGGTGGATCAGTGAAAGGAGAGGAGAGCCAAAGGTGGTGGTGAACATTGAAATCTCCTAGAATGGAGTTTTCAGAGAAAGGAGAAATGGATAGAATGTGTTCCATCGTAGAAGTAAGACAGTCGAAGAATTTTTGATAGTCAGTAGAATTAGGAGATAAGTAAACAGCGCAGATATATTTTAGTCAGAGAATGACAGGAGAACCGAAGCCAGAGTGTAGAAAATTCAGAAGAATCAAGTTCAGGAACACAAGAGCAAGATAGGTCGTTGCGTACATATACACATCAGCCACCTTTGGCTTTGAAATGGAGGGTACAGAAAAGGATTTCCTGTCAGTTGCCTCAGACAGCTGAGTCTCTATTAACCACTTTACCGCGGGCCATCACTTTCGTGATGCTCGGTGGCAATGGCTCGAGCCATGGGCCGTCAGTTGGGTGCTTCTCTGTTGTTTTTAATTAGCCCGGGCTTTCAAGATATAAATATATATAAAAAATTTGGGGAGATGCCAGAGTGATATTTATATTCACCTAGACAAACCTAATTTAGTATGTATTGTCAGTATTTCCAATGACTTATTTCATGGCATGTACATTAACAGCTGATTTTTAACCCTTTTATACCCAGATATGTACCTAAATCAGTTGAATGTCGTCCTTGAAGGTGTAATGACATCGCCGTCACGCCCCTCCATTTCCGCCGCTTTGGTGGCCATTTTAAATTGCCCTGTGACCTTTACCCCAGCAAAACGTCGTGTGGGAAGTGGTAAATGACTGTAGATATATATAAGTGTAATAAAGTAATAGGAATGTAAAGTGTGAGTGTGTATATGAATAAGAAATGATCGAATACGAGCTGCGAACTAGCACATTGGAATGGTCTCATTTTCAATTGCTTTCACAGTGTTTTTTTGTGGGAACATGGATACTTGTAAATAATTGAATAGTGTTTGTAGTGATAACATTAGACATTGGTTTAGTGATAACATTAGACATGGGTTGTAGTGATAACATTAGACATTGGTATTCTTATCACGGGCTGTGGGAAAGTTTAAATTGGAGACTTCGTTGCCCAACTTCAGAATTCTCCACAAGTCCTACGGTAGTCAACGAGTGCTAAAAAAAAAACATCCCAGGAGAAAGCAGAAGGTATGTGCCATATGCATATTTAATTATAATATTCTAGGACAAATAACTGATTTTTGGCAAATATTTTAAGAAAGTCAGTCGAAGCGCGAATTACCCCTGGCGGGAAGTGCCAGGACTCCCTCCCACAACCCCGCAGTTTACGGGTTAAGAAGAGAAGGTGAGGTTTAGAGAAGGAGAGGTGATGTTCAACAGAGAGAAAGTTAGAAGAAAGGCCACGAATGATGCAGAAATGAAGAAGAAGTCAGACAGTGGTTCCAGGCATACTGAGTCATCACTGGGAGAGGGGCAGATGGTGAGGGCATTTATGGTCCCCCCCCCAGCTTTCCATCCAGCTCTCCCAGTCATCAGCTTTCCATCCACTTGTACCAACAGCCAAGTTCTTTTGGAAATTGGATAGGTTGCCATTCAAAGCTATTCTCCTCATGGATAATTGGTGGAGTTATCCACTCTATCTTGCTAGCAGGCACCTGGCAGTATGGTTTTAGTCCTGCCACAGAACACCACCACAAAGATCCAGTCTGTCAGCCAAGAGGTAATTTCTTGTTTTTAGGACTGGTATTTGCTTCTCATCCACAAGCAATGGAAAGGTGACATATATGTATACACACACACACATACACACACATCGTTTTCGTTTTCGTTTTTGAAGGCTCCAACATGCTTGCATGTGTCGGCCTTGGTCACCTAATGGCGGCTCTCCACGCTGCTCGATCTCTGGCAGCCTCCCTATTCAGTCCCTTAACCCTTAAGTCACATTTAATGACCTCGTCCCATGTCTTTCTCGGTCTACCCCTCCCAACCCCTCCCCCAATACCC
>JAGKTI010023807.1:2765-14641 GCA_018397915.1 Birgus latro
AGTAGTAGTAGTAGTAGTAGTAGTAGTAGTAGTAGTAGTAGTAGTAGTAGTAGTAGTAGCTGTATTACGCCATCACAACTTAATTCCTTTCCTAAGCTGAGCAAAACCGAAGGGAGCAGAAATAAGGTGTTATATACGTCGCCAGATTCAGAAGATGAAATCACAGTATTATATCCATTGCTGTTTAACGCTTCAGCCCCAGGACTCCATTTTCTATTTTAGCCCATAACTCCCATATAATTTTATTCATACGGGAAGACCAGCATACTGTACTCCTTTTTTCCTAACTTGGCCTGGATTTTCGTCCTTTTGCAGCTTGTTTCACGTAGCTCAGTGGCAGAAAAGTCGATGCTGCGGCTCTACTTCCCTTCCGTGGGGCTTCTTCGTGACTAGCATCGTATTTAAGTGTTAATGTGTTGCTACCACCCAGTACTGAAGATGGGGAGATGGTGATTTTAAGCCAAGTTTGAGTAAAAAGAGAATAGTGGAAGGGTTAATGAAAAATCTCTCCCAAGCTGAAGAAAATCGTCTGTGAATAGCGATGATTAAATGAAAAGGACTGAGATTATATGGAGGCGATTTGTTTGTGGCCACCCCTTATGGGATTAAGGCGTCTGGCGATAGATAGATAGATAAACTGACTGAGAGGATTAAACTAGAAAATAATATAAATAAGAAAACATTCCTTAACTTACCAAAAGACAAGAGATACACAGTGCTTATGTTTCATAAAATATTTATTGAGCATTTGTTCAAAATTTAAATACAAAAGTTGAATACATAAAATCTATTAAATTCAACAATATTTTGAAGTTTGAAGGTATCACATTTGATGAAGAGGGGGGAGCCCGTGGTTCCGTATACACAAAGGAGGCTATGTACAAGTAGTTAATACCCAGTGGACAGTAATTGTATACAAGGTTACATAGTGAGGGGGCGGAGGCAGCTTGGGCTAGAGCGAGAGAGAGAGAGAGAGAAACTTATGGTCGCAAACACAGTAATTTTCCTGTCGCAACTATGATTTCTTTTTCCAGGGAGGACAAGGAAGGGAGACTGCAGAAAACTTCCCATGTCTTCTGTCCTTCCTGCAGAAATAAATGTGAGTTACGAGAGGAGAATTATCATCAGTTACTTCAGTGAATCTCTGCTCAAACCGCCTCGCCTCCCCTCGGCCTCAGAGCCTAGAGTCACAAACAGAGATCTTTTCCCACATATAACTACGATTTCTTTTTGTAGGAAGGACAAGAGACACTGGCAGAGTCTTGACCCTCCTTTCCTTGTCCCTCCTCCAAAAACAAATCAGAGTTTGGCGCCTACGAAAGGGGAAATTAATCGTAAGCCCTTAGTTACGACTGGGAAATTGAATCGTGAGTTTGTAATATAATTCTTCGGCTCATCAGCTCACTTCAGGTCACTTCCTCTTCAAATATTCACACGTAGTAGTAACAGTAAACTAGTAAGGACATTGATACAAGTCGTTCGTATACTAGACTGTGGGTATGCATGAGACGCGTTATAGTGGTAAGGGAAGCATTCGAAGATGACCTCGACTACATGACTCTAATTAAGTAAACAAAGCCGCGTCACACATCGACACGTATACATGATTAATAACACCACATTGGGTCGTGCACAGACAGAGGAAAAAACCATCTTCCCAGTTCCCTCCGAAGAAAATTTACAGTTGGCGAAACACAACGAGAATCCTACCACAACAACTACATGTCTCAGATGGGTCAAGTCTCAGCTACCTGTTCAAGCGTTGGAAAGATGGTTATTTCTCTGTACAGTACGGTATTCCCATAGGTTTAGGTGACTCTCTGTATCAGCTCATACACCTGTTACATTTCTGCTGATGATAATATAACTGACCCCGATTTCAAGGTGGATTTAACACTCCCACACCAAGACTTCACCCCATCACAGAAGCACAAATCTGTGTAGCAAAAAGCCACATTAACACCTAACAGTGACGGGGTGCTAAGGTGTGTTAGAATTCCCTTGTATATTTCTAAGGCAAACCATATCAGTGTTGGCAAGAGATGAATAGCAAACGAGAGAATATCAATTTTTCCATCTCTCGATTGTATTTTTTCTTGGTACCTCTGGGTGATTTTATGTAGCTCAGGATAGGCATTCTGAACTGCAGGGTTGGATATACACCTTCGTCAACACCTTCAGTATTAAGTATGAGGCTCTCCTAAAACTGAAAATCGTCCAACAGAATCAAGATAAATCATCATCATCATCATCATCATCATACTTAGGGGGGTTTACATTCCCTCATATACTTTACTTTAAACTGCATCAGTGTTAGATACCGTATTTATAACATGCAAAAGAATACATACGTGACAGTGTGCATAAATGAACTAGTAACGAAGAGGTGCTACAAAGCCTTCTCCTATCCCGTCTTGAATACGTCTTACGATAAATACACTTAGCGTCACCTGCGTGTGTGTGTGCGTGTGACGTGAGAGGTGACTGGTGACACATAGTGGGGGAAAGGTGTAGTAGTAGTAGTAGTAGTAGCAGCAGTAGTATCAATTCATCTGCAGTAATACACACACACACATCTTGTATACACACTAGTCACTAAGCCGCGGTAGTAACACACACACACACACACACACTGCTGATACAGAGAAGCAGCAATGTATCTTCAGTGACATGTATTTTCATTGTGTTATATGGAGTGATACATGACATTCTGGCTTAGGAGACAGCGTAGCACCTCTTCCTGTGTTAATTTATCCATACCACACCTTTTTTCTCTAGAACAGGTGTTATTTATGCTTGTTATACATTATTATGCATAGCTGATATGAGTTTACAAGGGGATGTTTTAATGTCATGCAGAAAGAAACTGGCAAGGAAGAGATGCCAATGGTGCTTAGTTCTCAGGATTACGGAGCTAGGTAGTCGTAACGCCATGCTATTAGAGTATAACCATGACAACGAACCATAGTATTAGTATTAGTGATTATGTACTATTTATATTAAGAAGGTGGAATGACGTTTTGTGAGGAATGATGCGTCCCTCCCGATAACTGACTGAGGAAGGTGATCCAGGTGGAAATGTACTCGACGTGGGTAGTAGAACCGAGATAAGAGGCCGAGATACGAGATAAGAGGTAGCGGGGCACGTGCAGGAAGTCGGGGGAGTGAGAGATAAGGGAGGAGACGTTGGAGGGAGAAAGGGGCAGAAGAGGAAGGGAGGAGTGAAGGGAGAAGGGTCGGGGAGGGAAGGGGAAAGCGCCTGTCTTCCTGAGTGGGTGGATGGGTAGGTGGGTGGAGGGAGTGTTCATGAGTTCAGGGCTAAGGTATTGGAGTAGGTGGAAGGGGGTGTGCAAGGGTTCAGGGGGTGGGATGGGAGAGAGGGGGTGAGGGTTCAGGGCAAAGGTACTGGGATGGGTAGGTGGTGGGTGCAAGGGTTTAGCGAGAAAGTACTGGGGATGGAGGACAGGTGGGGTCGGGGGGAGTTGATTATTATACATGTACTGGCGCAGGTGTGAGTAAAGATAACCTCCAACCCTCCCTCTCCCTTGCTCTACTGGTCCCGAGAGCTTAACCGCTTTACTGTGAGCTCTCTTTCCTGAGCTTTATAAAATCGTCTTGGAAATAATCGTCTTTGGGTACGAAATAACTGAGGAAAGCAACATCGCACCAAAGAAGCTGATCGATGCAACTTCTCCCTTCAGTCAGAGAGAGATCCTTTTCAGAATTAACTAAGTCTTCCAGAATTAACCCAAAATGAAATGAAAAAAAGACCAGACGACTTTTGAATTAACTTTTTACGAACATCAGTCTGTTTTATTCAAGCAGTGTGAATCCGTAAAACAGTCGCCATTAACCCAGTGGCTATACAATTAACTCTTTTCTTTTAGTCAGCCGGAAACCTCGTAGTGAAAGGATTAAGGAACAGGAACTTCTTTACTCTCACACACCTGTTGCTGCGTAAAATAAGAACTGATACTAAAATGGGAAATGATCTTAGAACTGTGACGTATGGTCGTTAGTACCAGACAGGCCGAATCTTAAAACACATACGGCCAAGGTGAGAGGGAGGAAGTGGGGTGCGGGGAGGGGAGAGAGGAGGAAGAGGGTGCGTGAGGGTAAGAGTGCGAGCCACGCCGTCTGGTCCGCTATCATTACTATTGATAAAAGTGGGGTCTTCTTACGCCGCACAACAGGTCCACACAACAGGCCGGGAGGGAAGGCCAGAAAGGGAGGAGGGGGGCGATTGGGAGGGGTGAGAGGGGAGGGAGGTTAAAGGGAGAGGGTGTGGGAGGCTTGAGAGTGGCGTTGGGGGGGGGGGCTTAGAGAGGGGGGAAGGGATGAGGGAGGAGGTAAGTGAGAACTGAAGGTGTGTGGGGTAAAGGAGGTTTGAGGGCGAGGGTGAGGAAGGCTTCAGGGGGTGTGGGGTGATGGAGATCTGAAGGGCTGAGGGATAGGTAAGGGGTAAGGTATATAGGCCGTGTGGAAAATGCTAAAGGCGGGTAAGCAGAAGGGATACAGGCTGATATAGAATAGGGGTTAGGGGAGGATAGGGATATATTTCGTATTGGGAGAAAGTATAGATGGCTGGTGGAAGGAGGGGGATGACTTTGCTTGTGAGATTGAGGAAGAGGTGATTGAAGGAATGAAAGGAGGAATATTTCGCCTGAGGAAGAAAAGTGGTGGGCTGAAGAAAGAGGAGGAAGAATATTTGCCGATGAGGAAGAAAAAAGGTGATATCAGGGAGGGGAAGTAAATATTTGCTTGTAAGGAAGAGAGGTGGACTGAAGAAGGAGAGGAGAGGAATATTTTGCTTGAGATGGAGAAAAGAGGTGGAGTGAAGGAGGAAGAGGAGTGGGGGAGGAATACTTCGCTTGTGACTGATTCTTGGAGTGACTTAATACTGCGTTGGAGGTGAGGTTGAGCAATTACCCGTAAGGCTGGGTCGTGTCCGGTACAGAACCACAAAACTGGGGGGAATATTTCTGTCGTGAACAAGGGCCGCCGAATTCAGGAACAGTACAGGGGACATATTCGCAAACCTTCTTGAGCCCTGAGTCGCATTTAAGATCGTATTGTTGTTATCTGAATCTCCAACAGCTACAAAACACCTAACAACAAAATCTGTGTGAATCATAGCCTGAGAAAAGGCGAAAAAGTTTAATAATTCGTGACCCTACTAAGCGCCTTGAAGCCAGTCTTAGTTTTTTATTCTTACCTCCTTCAGACGGTTTTATTCCAGGTTAGGAGAGACATTCTGACCTGGAGGGGTTTGATATAGCCATCATTAACACCTTCCCCACAGCAGGTCTCCCCTAAGCTGAGGAAAATCGTCTGGGGGTAGCAGGAATGGAAACGAAGTCACGGGAATCAAGGAGTTAACTCGCCATGGAATCTTGTTTATTGTGAAAAAAAAAAAATGGGCGAAGATTATCTGTGAATACGTCCCCTGGTTCCTCTCGGCGATTATGGTCTTCTGTTAGTCTATTACCTTGTCTGTCTGTCTGTTTCCTTCTCTGTCTAACCACTGCCTTGTCTGTCCATTGCTTGGCATGTAGTAATCTGGGCTCATTGTTGCATATGGGGAGGATATCATGCACTCTTCAGTTGATCAACAATACCGTACATAATGATTGACAGCCATGATTGCATGCATGAGAAAAGCACAAACGCACTCCATTACCAACAAAAAATGAATTCAGGTTTCCGCTAGAGGTTTGAAGCAACTGCTGAAAAAAAAAAAGTAATGCAATGTTGTTCCCTTCTCAAGAATTCCTAGGTTTTTTTTTCCGTACTGAAATATAGCAAAAGAAGAGCAACTGCCTCCATGAAGTCTGCAAAAATAAAATGGGAAACTTTAATAAGAACCTGAATATATTGAAAACTGAAGGAAACCAGCGAAGAATTCAGTGCCTTTCTCATGTTTATAGAAATGACTGTTATTGTTATGGTATTACATCAGATATATTGGTATACAGTCCTAGAGGTATGAGGGGAAGGTGTGTTTGTGTGCGTGTGTATATATGGGGGTCATATCCCAAACACACACACACACATACACACCCCTAGAAGTAGGTGTTTGTGTGTGGGTCACGTCCCAGACACACAAACACCCACACATCCCAAGAGGTAGGTGTTTGTGGATGTGGTATCAGAATTACCCCAAACACAAACACATCCCTAGAAGTAGAAGGTTTGTTTGTGTGTGGGTCACGTCCCAAACACACAAACACCCACACATCCCAAGAGGTAGGTGTTTGTGCGTGTGGCATCATAATTATCCCAAACACACGAACACATCCCTAGAGGTAGGTGTGTTTGTGTGGGGGGCCATATCTCAAACACACAAAACACCTACACATCCCTAGAGGTAGCTGAGTGTCTTGGATTCCGCTGCATATCCCAAACAAATCAGCCTTTCAGAGATACATATGACGCTGATGTAACTTAAATCGACATCGCTCCTTTTCTTTCATTTATTAAGTTTTATGTGAACTTAATACATTACTACAAACTCTTTCAGATTGGTGACGTGTTAATATATTTTCAAAAAGTTTGACAACACCGTCTGCTCGTGACTTGAATGAAAAAAAGAGGTGATCAGATTAAAGGAGCTAATAGGTAACCAAATCAGTACGTTGTATTGGAGTACATAGATAGATAGATGGATAGATAGATAGATATTAGCGATGGGCCGGTTTTAATTCGTTGGATGGTATGATTTATCCAGCTGAATAAAATCGTCTACTGTTAGCTTGAATCTGTAGCGCCAAAGCCAACATTAGCCTTCAGTAGTGCTGGGATTGATTACAGCTGAGGAAAATCTTCTGCACCTGAACGAAATATCAAAAGGGTCATTAACCTTCGTGATTACTAGGACTCTGGAGAGCCATTTCAAACTGGAGAAGCTTGATATAAACTCCATTAACTCCACTAGTAACAGGTCTCCTTAAAATAATAACAGTAAAAATAATAATAGTGTTGGTAGCAAGAATGAGACAAAATACACCTTACGAATTAAAGGGACGAGACCGATGCGGCGACGAATCCAAAACCGAAAAAGCTGTAAAAAAAAAAAAAAATAAAAAATAAATCATAGGAACCAATAGGCATCATTATAACGAGTAGGCAGGATGAATGTTAGTATGATCTTTGAGCTTCACTACTCCCCAGTAAGGCTAGTGGGGCATTAAAGCGAATTTTGGCATTAATATACTGATCTCTGTGTATTAATTTGGGTTATCTGAAAGTACGACTGGCTTTAGAAATTTGGCAGGTGGAAAGAATGACTGGGGTTTATTTCACGGACACGGACTGATGCGAGGCTGGCTGAGGGTTCACGCAGGCTTATCATTATCATTATTATTATTATTATTATTATTATTATTATTATTATTATTATTATCAGACTGAATCGCTTTCCATTTTAATTATATGGAGTGAAATAGTTCCTTCTGACTGCCACTATTCTTGAACTAACACTCTTTTCCCCCTGAGAACTAACCAGAGACTATTAGGAATGAAATTACTATCAGCCATTAAAGCTTTTTTTCATAGGAATAGGCAGTTTATCCCATATGAAGTGGATCCAATATACATATCATCAGTAAGCCATCTTCTTACGAATTAAAATGAGAGAGAAAATATTGTTACCATTTCTCGTAAAGACAGTAGAGGAATGAAAGTATTAATGTCAAAAATAATCATCGAATTTTACGTATTTTTTTGTTTAGAGGCGACGTTGATTGGGACGAAAATGACTGCAAATTGCCGACTTTAATGTGATCTGGGTGAGAACTGTTAATTACTTGAAATTTAATAAGCCGTTGTCTTATGTTTAAATTGTTTTCAATGTGACAGAGGTGAGGAGAGGGTGTCAGAGGGTAAGTGAGTCTGATCCGGGCTGACCACTGCCACCACCACCACCACACCTGCACTTCCACCACTACCACCACACCTGACCATTCCCATTACCATCACTGCACTTCCAACACTACCAGCTCTGCACTTCCACCATCACCACACCTGACCACTGCCACAACCACCACTTCACGTCCAACAGTATCACCCGTGCACATCCACCACCACCACCACCACCATACCTGACCACTGCCCCTACCACCCCTGCACTTCCACCACCACCATCACACCTGAGCACTGTCACCACCACCACCACCACTCCATTTCCAACACGGCCATCCCTGCACTTCCACCACCACCATCACACCTGACCCCACACGACCACCACCACCTCCACCACACCTGGCGTTTTTGCCCTACCTGCACCAGAAAATCATTAAGGCGGGGGAACCAGTTTTTCCTCATTGTAGTTTGGTAACAGATTGTTTAATAATGATGATCGTGTGTCGAGAATTACAAATCAAGAGAATTACTTTACGAACTGGGGTGTGGCTGGAGCGACGTTTGAGCGCCACCTTTCTCCCGATTCACAAACACATTTACGGTCGAAGGAGTTATACCCACACGTTAAATTCTGTTGTGAAGGTCCAGCAGTTTAGGCTCGACTTGGACCCCTCAGTCTTCACGTTAAACACAACAGTAATTTGTAGTTACAGATTCTTCTATCCTGACTTCTAAACAGCAGTGTGAAATCAGTACACAAACTCTAATCAGTTCACCCACGTAACTAATTTTGTTTTTCCAGGAAGCTCAAAGAAACGAAAATTCAATATCTTCTCCCATCTCTAGTTCCTCCTTAAAGAAAAAAAAATCTTACGAGGGGAAAATAATCGTAGGCAGGAAAGACAAGGAAAATGAATGCAAAAGCTGTCCCCCATCTTACGCTCTTCATGAAAAACAGATCTTACGAACGCGGGGAGAACATTGTCGTAAGTTGTATTGGTTTAGGAGGAAGAAAATCATCCAGTGTCTCTCGGTTGTCCTGGGGGTAAAAAAATCTTAAGTTACGAGGGTGAATTGATCGTAAGTCTCTTTGTGAATTCCTCCCGTGGCGTGATCAGGGGAGGGAGGAGGCAGCACATAAAATCCCAGTACAAACTAGAATGTGTGTGTGCGTCATTACAAGCAATTTAATGACCTGTATCTGAGCATAATGACACAGGTTCCACTTGTCACCAGGTCTACCACATCACCGAGGGTCGTTCTCCGCCATCCCTCAGTATTGTAATTACCGAAATGACCACCCCGACTCCATTAACCATTTCAGGTCGAGGATGTCATGGATTTATCATATTTTTGCCGATTTAATTCAGCTTAAGGAAAGATCTATAGTTTGAAGGGGTTATTGGAAGCTGTCTAACCCCCCCAGTTCGAAAAAAATACACCCTAGACAGAATAAAATCGTCTGGAGATAGCAAGATTGAAATACGAATGACAGTCAGGCTGAAAGGGTTAATTATATGCAGGTTAATGAGTGACGTAAGCAGGTCTCGTCTTGGTGCAGGTGGGAACGCAATAATTCACCATAATTACCGTCATTTAGCGTTCTAGTTTTTATACGGTATGATTTAGGAATGTAATGTCGATAATTTGTTGGGTTATCTGTCAGTGTATCCGGATAACCATAAGGCTTGGGTGTCCTCATTAAAAAAAAAAAAAAAGTGTAAAAGTCTGACCCGTGAAGAGCCCGTCTCCGAGGTTTTCCAGTCTCTTGCCTTAACAGTATATCAACTCCTTCAATTCGATAAGGCATTTCAACACTTAAATCTTGCTTCTTTAAGACACTTCATTCGTCTTGTAAGAAATATGACGAACTGGGGGTCAAATGCAGCCTCCTTTTACACTCACTACGTCTTCCATTAAGTTGAAAAAGAAGGTCTTGTTGTTTCATGAATGCATAATGGGATCGAAAGAGTTAAATCCCCTTATTATGGCATTTAAACCTCTCTCTACGATGGACGCTCAAAGATTCTTATTCTAAATCCTGATCATCTTAGGTAGGTGAGGGAAATCGAGTATTCTAAATGATAATCGATTTTTACCTTTGTTTTCACCCTTTCGACTGCCGTATTTTCCCCCGGTTCAGCAAAATCGGCTTGTAATTGCTAGAGTAATATGCCTTAATGGGTGCAAAGAACGTTCTTATGGCACTCAGCATGTTGGGTGTAGGGAGAAGGGTGTGGTGTTACGGTGTACTGTGAGACAGGGAGTGTGGCGTGAGTGAGGGTGCAGTGTGAGGGTGAGTGTGGTGTAAGGAAGGGTGAGTGGTGTGAGTGTGTGGTGTAAGGAAGGGTGAGTGGTGTGTGTGGTGTAAGGCAGGGAGTGTAGTGTGCGACAAAGAGTGTAGTGTAAAGGTGTGTGGTGTGAGGGAGAGTGTGTGGTGCGGGACGGGTGTTGTCTCTCGGTGGTGTGGCTCCGAGACCTCGCGCTGGGCCGGGTGGGGTGGGGCGGGGAGGAGTAGAGTAGGAGTCCAGCGACATTGATTTATCCAACTTATTATCAATCTCCAGCAGGCGTCTCTGGATTTTTCGATTATATAATGCTAGCAAGGGGGTAGGCTGGCCATCTACCCCAAAATATTCTGACCTACAGTAATTTATCCACGAAGAGGACAATGGAGTCACTTTTACATTACCAAGGTTCAGATGTGTGTGTGTGTGTGTGTGGCTTCTTTGAGAATGCTTTATATCCATTAGTAAACTGTAAGGACTGGTAGGCAATTACAGGTGGATTTTGTAATATTCCTGCCAAACTAAAGATCTCTCATGACAACCGAACAGCTGTCACGGTTCCTTAAAGCATGACAGTCCCAGAAAACGACCATGCAGGAGTGATTCATGACGAGGAAAATCACTCACATCCGTCAACCGTTTGTCACCAGAGAGCGCGGAACGTGGCTGTAGGGAGTCTAGCAACCCCTTCTGTTCAAGGATGTCAAATTTCACTCTTCCAAAGTCTCCAGGCGATTCGGTCCAACTAAGGAGACTGAACTTGGGGGGAGACTTTATGATTTGGAAGGACCATTAGCCCTTTAAAGCAAGATTTTTTTTTTCCTGGACCGAAGTGCATGGCGGTAACAATAAACTAAAGAGGACGTCATCGAGCTGAAGTGATAACCCCCTTCGGATACTTCATTCTTCCTACCCTTAGATAGACACTTTGGAAGGACCTGTAGTAGAGAAGGGTTTAATGAAGGTGTAAGAACAAGAGGTTACTTCATTGCACCGGCACTACAAAACTCATTGAGAACGCCAGAGATCTTTATTTTACCCAGACTAACGCCAGGAGATTTTATTTAGATCACCTGTGGCTTCCCATAAGACTAGCCCAGACGATTTTTTTGGGTAGCCAGTGACTTCCCATCCTCTCAAGCGTCTGGTATGCATTTATGGACGTGAAATATTCTGTTTACCGCCTGACGATTTTCCTCAGCTGTTCCAAATTACAACCAGAAGGCTTTTTATTCAGCTTATGTGAGTGGCCTCCCATCGTCCTTGGATTTTTTAATTTTTTTTTAATGCAAGGAAGAAGGAACCAAAGGCTGGATGTCGGCATGATTGTTCCCTCCAAGAAAAACACAAATTAAGAGAGCTAAATTCAAGATCCGTTCTGTTGTTCTAGGTTTGCGATTTTTCTCTTTAAGATATATTGATGACACGACTTTCTGAGTTATTATTATTTATTTACGAACCATTTTTCATTGCTGTGATTCATTTTAGGCATTTATTTCGTAATAATGCATGCTGAAGCCAAGACACTTCCCCATATGATTTATGTGGACGTATTCTAGTCAGCTTTAAAGGCACTCAAACACGTCTTCCTTACCAGTGTGTTTCTCCATAATACACATTAATACTCTTCTGTCGTATATTGATATTTAAAGAACGCAAATAACACACATAGACATACAGATCACCTAAGGCCATCTTGCACCCCTTCCTCAGCGATGTATTTTGCAC
>JAGKTI010023808.1:0-14639 GCA_018397915.1 Birgus latro
TCTCTCTCTCTCTCTCTCTCTCTCTCTCTCTCTCTCTCGTCCATCTAAGAAACTTCCCCTGTAACAAAATTTTTTGAGGCGGTGTCTGCTGACCCTTGACTATAGTGATATCATTTTTGTTCTGTTCCAGCATTCGCCCAATAACTATTTTAAGCTTGGAGATTAACGAAAATCGGAACGTTTGATAGAATTTATATTTTTGATTTGCTATGGATGGCGTTTCCCAGAAATTCATATTTGAACTGGTGGGAAAATATTGATTGGCATTTGGCCTATGGATTAAATCAAGTCGGTAATCGGCTTAGCGTTATCGGCACAGCACTGGTGGATGAGATAGTATATCCTTGATGCCCTCACATGTCCATCACCGCTCATACAAACACATAACCTACACAGTACACATACAAAAAGGAAAAGTCAAATTTATCCACTATAGTATTTACATACTGACTGATTACTTTTCAGTTCCATTTTTTCATTAACTGCTACTGTGTTGGTCGACGGTGACCAGCAACCACTCACTTGATGTGGTGTTGTCTATTTATTCTTAGGTACGAGTAACTCTACACTGAGTTAGGAGCCTACTGGATTCCTGTAACGCATGAAACCATTGACAACGCTGGGTTTTAACCATATAGCCACATAACGGGGTTATGTGGAACCTACTATGGTGCTCCTGTTAAGTGGATGGAGACGCAATTGCGGCGTCCATCCAGGAACCAAATCTTCAAACTCCTCCGAGGGTCTGTCCACCTCAAGGGAACATCGGTTCACTGCATGAGACAGCTCTGCAGGGGCGATTGTTTGCCAGCGGTTGACGGGTCTGCTCGTCCAGACAGACCTGGGTTATTGTGCTTCTACTTCTACAACAACAACAACTACCACTGCAACTACTATTATTATTACTACTGCTACTGATTGCCTCATAACACACTAAAACGTTTGTACCTTACTACTTGTAAGTGTAGTTGGTTCAGTTCATACTTTCAAGCTAGTGTTGTTAACTCCCAGCAGAATAAATTTATCTGGTGTTAGCTTAAATAAAATTTTAGATAATTATCGATTAGAAGAAGTTACTGGTAACAATAGTAACTCTGTCAGAGTTCTATGGCTTATCTGAATATAACCGTCTGGCGTTAGTTATTACATAACACTTGAGTTGTCTCGAGCATGAGTCGACTAATAGTTATAGTGTTAAGTATCTCATGCTTTTGTGACTTACTCTCAACGGAACTACCGATTCTTTTATGTTCACTGAGATCCAGTAAGAGCGACTGGACGGTACATATATGTATATTCACGCCCACTGGCATCAGTTCAGGTTGAACTGAGTCAGTTCCAGTTAATTCCAGGTCCTAATATTACCAGTCCTCATCAAGGTTCTTATTCTGACACATATTAGCGATGAATTCCCCCTGACAGTTGAAATATGAAGCTGTACTAATGGACAAGAAAAGGAAAGTAAAGAATCTCCCTAAGTCTCTTCTTCAACCAGCAAACAATATTCGGGTTACTAGAGAGGTATTGCTCGTATGTTTGCTGTGAATCCAATCCCTGAATTAGCTCTTGTGTGGTGGACTGAAAAGGCTTGAAAGAGCCAAAATGCACTTAAACTCGCTTATCTAGATTACATGGAAGTAAATGCAACTGAATGAAAATGAATTAACACAATTTTTTCTAATATAACCTGCTCTGACCTCCCAAAGCGACCTCAATGAACGAAACTGACTTGAACAGACCTAAAGATGTAATGGACCCGAAGTGATCGAACGAAAAACCAGCTGGTCATAATGGGCAGGACTGCATGAGAAGGATTTAACTAGAACCGAGTTATCCTACTTAGTCCCATCAGGCATGGAACTGACCTGACCGGAATGAGAGGTGCTGTGATAGTTGACATGAGAACTTATTATTTTTTTTTTATGTGTCCGACTCTGGGCATAGGCTTTACAGCCTGCTATCAAAGCCCAGCCGTCCTCCTACATACCATACACCTCTACATGTCACCACTTCGGCGCTAACACCCACCGTCCATATTGAATACATGCTAGGGCTGTCTCATACAGGACTGGTGTATTGGTATTAGCGGGGCTATTTTTACGACATGTCGGCGGGGGGTCTTCTGGTAGATCAGTAAAGCCTGATTTAATGAAATTCAAATCCTTAAACTGTTCCCTGCCCCAGCGAGGATTCGAACCTGGGTCCCTCGGGACTGCAAGCCAACTCTGGATCCATACTTACCTTTGTTTTTCTTACTTTTCCAGCTGAAGAATCCCGTCAACAAAATTTGGTTAATTGTTATTACGGAAGGTAATGTTTCAGTAACTGTGGAGTCGCATCACTGTAAGATTTAATCGGTCAGCTTAGCCTTCAATTTATGTATACGGTCAGCTCCAAATTTGTTTTCATGAATATCTCTCCCCACTGTCTGTACCCAACAGTTTTCTTAATGTATTTTGCCTAGTAATTTGGATATTAATCATGCTTTTACTTATATTTTTGCTCAGCATTGGGTTTAAGGCTTAAAGTTTCAACCCCTTCACGCCAATGACATAATGTTTCTCTTAATAATCATGAGGAACAGTAGTAGCTGAGAGAAAGAGAGAGAGAGAGAGAGAGAGAGAGAGAGAGAGAGGAGGGGGGGAATAATAATAACAAGAGGAAAATGCCAGGGTATAATAAGCGTCAGAGAGGCAGGATGTGAGCCAGAAGACAGAGCATCCCATATGAGGCAGAGTTAAGGGGGGGCTGTGACAGAGACCAGGCGTGTGGTTTAGGAAAGAGTGGTAAGAGTTATGCTGGATGATGGAAAGTGGTGTTAAGGAAGGGAAAGTGGCGGTGAGAGAAAGATTGCTATAGTGAACCAGAGAAAGTGACGGTGAGGAAGGGAAAGTGGTGTACTGAAGCGAAAGTGGTGATGAGCGAAAATGATGACGATCAAAATGTAAGTGGTGATCATGGAGGGAAGATAGTGATGATTCAAAGAAAATGGTAAAGTGGTGATAGAGAGAATTCTTTCACCCTATTTTGGTTATAATGGTTAAATTAGCAAAATTATCACCCGAATACGCAAGATGGTATAAAGAGCGTGAGACTCAGTATTGTCTCATTTCGCTATTGAGCAGCGGGAGAAAAACCGGAAAAAGACAAAAATCTACACTAAAGTTAATGTGTCAGTTATATTGACATCAGTGCCTTTTTTATCACTAACAACACAGAGATTTTTTTACAAGTGGTGATATACTGTACAATCGGCTAAAGAAATCTAAAGAACACTAAGTTTGGTGATAATTAATCTGAGCGATATTTTTCAAAATGTTTCTCTTTTCCGGGCGATTATAAGTAACAGACTCTTTACGTTGATGCCATTTTTATAAAACTGTAATTGGTGTCAAAAAGGAACAAAATTAATGTTTATTGAATACAATATGGAGTACAGAATACTGTTTCAAAGCGTTTCATCCTGTGCTTCCCGAATATCACTTTAAGTGGCTGTACACATCAGCTGAATGATGGCATTACATTTGTCTTAATACTGATTATTTTTTTCGTTCTTAAATGTTATGATACCACAACAGAGGTAGATAACATGGTTCCGCGTGTACACCAGTGTATCCAGCAGCACATACATTATTCACTATAAATGGGTTTCGCTTCCGAATCCAACCATAATCGGGTCAAGCTTCCATGCCTACTACATAAGAGGTAAGGTAAAAAAAAAAAAAAAAAAAAAAAAAAAAAAGAAGCCCCTCCCCCTTTTTTAACATACATGCAGTTGACCAACCATTCTGAAATTTCGCATATACTGTAGGTAGTAGGAATAAGCCGAGTCGAGCCTATATGTGGGAGTCCAGCCATATCAATTACGTTAATGCATTTGCGATTGAAGAAACAGACTCTAAGGACGAAGACAGTTTGAGCGAATTAGAGCCAGCTTGAGCCATGTTGAACGTAATTTTACTGCCAAATGATTAACATGAATTAAAAGAGATTTCGTACTTCAAGCAAAGTACTTTGCATTAGCTCCGATTCCTAAGTTTCGACCATCGGGACGAACGACTCGACCTTCAAATAATGGTTGCGATGAATAAATGAGTACTGTACTTTAGTATTATTGCACTGTAGACTATCCATTAGCTTTAATGAGGATGCGTTCAATAACAATAGTTTGATTAGCGGCCAAGGCTGATGCTTGTGACTAAATTTCATACCCAACTTAGAATCAATACTTAGTGCTGATATTTCTAATCTGATCAAAATAGTCTGGTGTTCCCCTTGGCTAAATACTCAGATACATGCGTAGCAGTGACAAGGTACACTGAGAAAGCTTTTAGCCAATTCACAATTATGAGCCATCGCATGTGAAAGGTGTTCACAATTAATTGAATGGAATGCAGTTCAGGCACTGCGTAAAAACAGTGCCTATACTTATGGATATCTTACAGAATAACCTTGTCTAAAGATTATTAATATTTCATTCATCTTAACTGCTGGAGATTTTTTATACTTTTGCAGCCTATTTCCCTTAACTAAGTAGCAAAATAAGACAGCAACACTGTCCCACAGTCTTTCCATTTTAATACCTAAATGTTAATCGCTTGTTGTACCTCAGCATTCAAAATGGAGAGATGGCAGTTTTACGCATAGTTTAAGTGAACCGACTATAGATTCCTAGAAGCTTGCATAATTATGGTTTGATTGTGTGATCAGTCCATGTAAACGGCAGCAACGGGGAAACAGCATAGATAACTCTATATACGTTAATTTATCTTGAAAGAAAACAAGGGAAAATATATGAGTGTGGTGTGAAGTGCACTTAAAACTGAAAGAAACTTTGAAAATAAAACGAACTATATTTTTGCGATCTATCGAAAGGTTACTATTATCTTCAACGTCGCTAGCTCATGAGCGCTTGCCT
Organism: Birgus latro; assembly: GCA_018397915.1. Lineage (NCBI taxonomy): Eukaryota > Metazoa > Arthropoda > Malacostraca > Decapoda > Coenobitidae > Birgus > Birgus latro. Next base: position 4,919 of record JAGKTI010023808.1, read on the forward strand.
AATTATAATTATGTGAATAACAGGAGGAAGAAATCTCTTTTACCAATGCGTCTTTTGCTGCCAATGAACTTTGGACTAAGAGAACACTATTTTTGGAAAATGATGCTTGATCTTTATCTATTGGCACGTGAAGGGCAAGTTGGCCAGTTTTATTGTAAACAAACTGACTGGCATAGCGAATGACTAAAATCCAGAATACTGGGCAGAGCTATTATTACCCTACTCATTAATATCAAAGGAACGTGTGGCAGAGATACAAAGGAACCAGCGATACACTTCTAAGCGATTGTCCTGACTTATCTGGGAGAAAGAAAGAGAAATTCAAACAATATCGGGGCATGGAGGACGACCACGAGTGTGGATATTGTATGTAGTGTACAATCAGGGAAAGTTCCGCATTACCCACTGTTCGGAGCACTGGTAGCCAACGAATAGTCATGAAGCAGCAGCCAGATCCCATGTGTCTGGTAACTATGAGTGGGAGGGTGGAAGGGTTTGGAGAGTTGCTCACGTCACAGTACCAGTACATGATTACTGTCAAAGGTATCCTTCTGTGCCTTCGTTTTGTAATGATCGATTGGAATGATAGTTACAGAGACTGATCTAATAATCCCATATCATTCTGTCTAAAGGAAAACGAAAAACCTGTTAATCTCTCAATAGATTTTATTATTATTATTATTATTATTATTATTATCCACTGCCCTAGACTGTAAGTTCGAGATGAATAATTATCAGAATACCACAACTGGAAATGTTTGCAGGCTGATGTTTACAGTGGGATGACAGAGGATAAATAAATAAATTTATAAAAATTTATATATAATATAGGTAGATAGATAGATAAATAATACTGTATAGTGGTTTTCTTTTCAACACCAAATATAAATATATGTTATATCGTTACGAATACCTCCTGGGGAAACGTCTCATGTTAAAGTCTAGAGGGAATGAAAGCATTCAAACCTCCGCCCGAACGCAACAAACTTCCATAACTTTCCTGACAATACTAACTCTGCAAACATCTACGTAATTTTTCTAATAAAATGTTAGCATCATAATTATTGTCATCTATCCTTACTAAAGTAACTCAAACACACCATCCATGTCATACACTGCAGACATACACGTGATTCCCAGTCTATCACTAAACCCTCCTCTGAGGCTCTGACCCCAATCCCCCGCCTTCCCCTCCTTCACAATCATAGTTACCAGACACATGAAATCTGGCTGCCGCTTCACATTTACCCGTCTCACACCAGTGCTTCGGGAGGTGGGTAATGCGGAACTTTCCCTGAATGTACCTTTGGTGAAATTACTCTCTCTCCTCCGGGTTAATTTCTGGATTTATTTATTCATTGTCATTACTATGTATTATTATTAAATTATCAGATAAAAATCCCCAATTCACACATTCCAGAAAGATATTATGTCCATTATTCGTTTTGAACACACACACACACACACACACACACACACAGTGTTACAGTCATTGTATACAAGGTACCTATTGCTGCTGATACCGTCAATGATACCTTAATACAGTGTTTCCCAACCTTTTCCAAGTGATTACCCAAAATGCCATTTCGCAAACGGTATTAACCCCACTGAACAAATACTCGAATGCAAAATAATAAACTTTTCTAGTTTTATATACAGCAAAAGTAGCCAAAACAAATGCAAAATAATCAATACAACAAGAATAATACAGTATGAGTACAAAATAATCACAATCATCAGTTTGAGCTAGCTATGTCTTTTCAGTGTGAGGGTTGTGCTTGCTTGTCTCCGCAATTTTTTTAATTCTTGGTTTGGTCACAGAGAAGACCACACGGACGTCAGACGACGCGTTCAATCGGTTCGGTTTATTGGTCTTCATTCCAAGGACAGTAGAGAAAGCCTTCTTGCAGAGATACGTGGTAGAAAATCCTATGAGGATTGCTACTGCTCAAGAGGCTAGTATCGGTATATCCTACAGACGAGATCCAGACTGGCCTTGGTCTCAAATATTAGTTTCCATGCATTATTTGTCCTGAGTGTAATGAATTCTTCTTTTGCTGGACTGTCTTCATCGGGAATAATGTTCTCGCTCACATCAAATGGATTTCGTACCCATTCATTGTTGGTACTATGTAAGTCGGAAAGTACTTCTCCAATCTTTCCAAGAAGCCGGTCAGGTGATCTCTGATGTCCGTTTTCATGTGGTTGAGGATTTATTCAGAATTCTGTTGATCAAGGAAGGCATCCGGGGGCACGGTGGCTCAGAGGTAAAGCAGTAAAGCATCAAGCTCGGGACCGGGGGGTCGCGAGTTCGAGCCGCGCCCGGGACTGCCGTGCCGGGAGGGGTAGCGCCCTCCTGTTACCTAGCGGGGCTATATGATCTCATTGTAAGGTCTAGCTCGGGGGGATTCTTTAATCCCTTTTTAAGGAAGGCATCCAATGTAGGAAATTGTGCGAAAATTTCCTTTCCAAGACGTTTGATCGTAAGTTGCAATATTTTCCCGAAGTTCCAGTGATGTGATCTGTCTTCCTTGAAGTTTCAAATTCCCCGCATTCACCTCTCCAAAAATATCGGCTAGGTAACGTAAATGTGTAACCCACATATTGTCATCAAACAGATCCGCAAGCGGTGATTCTTTCTCTCGCAGAAATATTTGAAGCAAATCACGAAGCTCAGTAACATGAACAAGGACTTTCCCATGTGACAGCCAGCGAACTTCAGTATGGTAAAGTAGATGTTCATACTGAGCTCCTATTTCTTCACAGAGCTCTTTGAATAAGCGACTGTTTAATTTTTTTTATTTCACGAAATTTACAATCTTGATCACGTCATCCAAAAGGACCTTGTGGAACTGGGGCAGGCCAGTGAGGACAAGGCATAACAATGAATGACACAGTGCACAACCTCAATGTCTGGGTTCTTTTGCTTCAGTAAACCGTGAAACCCTTTGCTTTGGTTCATCATGCCACAGGCTCCATCGACAGATACTTGTGAAACATTGTTCCAATCAAGACCTGCCTTTCTCAGGAACCCATCCACCGTGTTGAAGATATCTTCACCTTTCGTATTTGTCGGCAATTCTTCACATAGAAACATTTCCTCCTTGACACCACAGTGATGAACATACCTAATGAAGCCAATTAGTGTGGCACAAGATGAAACATCCGTGCTTTCTTTTAACTGCATCGAAAATTTGGGAAAGAAACTGGATGATACCTTTCAAATCAGTTGCTCAAGAATGTCTGCAGCGAGGTCGTCGATCCTCCTCCGAATCGTGTTGTTGGAGAGTGAAACAGCACTGAGCTTTGTTTGCCCGGTCCTCACCACATACCTTTTCCACCATCATGATTGTGCATTGTAAAATCAACTCTTCACCAACTGTATGATGCTTTTGTTTCTTTGCTATTCGATATGCCACTTCATACGAAGCTTCGACAGCAGCCAACAGTTGTTATGACGCAAGTCCAGTTTTCCCAAACTTCACAGCCTGCAGGTGGTTTGCCTTTTGTTTAAAATACGCTGTATCTTGTTTTGCACTTGCGGGATGACACATCATCAGATGTTCCTTCAGCATTCCTGATTTCATGCTTTCAATGATGAGAACTTTGCAGAACAAGACACACTGTTGGCGATCTCCAAACGAATCTGGCATATTCACAAAGCCATAATGCAAAAATGCTTCATTGTAAGTTCGTTTCCGTGTGGCTTTACTCGCCATCCTGAGAGAAAAAAAAATCAGATATGTAAATAGCACAACACAAAAACATGAGTACAATATAATAAAGACCTGATCAAGATACACGACTATATCAGAAATCAAAACCCAAGAACCAAATGTAGGCACCACACACTCCGTCACTCCTTCTTACGTTCTGTCAACCGGCAAGGCTGACTGCCACATCCACGCTGACTGACTCTCAACTCCCGCCAACTACAGCGCTGAATCGCTCACAGTGCGACACCTATAGTAATACTCTGACAACCGATTGGGGTAATTTATCCCGGGGTTGGGAAACACTGCCTCAATATGTGACTGGACACTTCACATACAAAACCGAGGCTGCCTATTTCTTTTAAAAATATCTAGCTGAAGCCTGAATAAAATGATTATTAAGCCTTACCATATATATGGTGAAGCTTATTGTTTTGGTAAGTATTATTATTATTTTCCTTTGCATTTTCTTCTTAGATCTTGATGATATTATACAGGAATGTACCCTACGGTAACCCAAGTATTTATGCTAAATATAAATGACCTTGTCCTATTTTTGAAGGTCATATACTTATTGTTGGTGCAAAAACTTCATATATGAGGCTGAAATAACTCAGAAACTAATTGAGATACAGCAAACTGGTTGAAAATCCTACGTTTAAAAAGTTTGCTGAGAATTTTTGCTGAAGATTTTGCTATTTAGCCTAATGAAAAATACCGAATTCAAATTTGCTGTGTTTTCATTGTAACACGTTTTAGAGAAAACCACAATAAGTGTAAAGCTGTAACTTAACAGAAGTATAGCTGTAGTCCCCTCTCATTATCCGAAAGGACTATGGTTACCACTAAGCACACAGTTAGCCGGTAATTGAGACAAGTGTGAAATGTACTGCCAGGACTCTGAAATATTACAATACAATACATAACAGCTAGGAACGTACATATGTAATCTAGAGGTTAAATGCAAGTCATGGCTAGGGCTGGAGGAAATGGGACGAAATGGCGTTCACACATTCTCTCTAAGGAATGGCATAACAGCAGGTGTGACACTTGACTGGAAGGTCCACAGGCTTCTAGAAGGTTCCACTCAACCGTGCCTTAAAAGTGACACAACCTCTCATATACAGAAGAAGCAGCAGAAGGAGTCAGAAAGCAGAGAAGGAGTTAAGAGAGAGAAGGCAAGAAAGCACAGTGTCTAGGTGAGAGAGGCATGGTGGGAAAGCGTGCGAAGTTAGTAAGCATAAAACCACTCTCACCTCAATACGCTCTCGTAAGACATACTCAGTATTAATCTTGAGATATTCCCTTTGAAGAAAATAAACTACAATCAAACCTCACACTCATCTTTATCTTTCTCCTGTCATCGACGACAAGTACAACTAACATTATCTCCTACACATCATCTCACTTTCATAACAGCTCGGTTACAACAATGATATAAATAACTACAAGTACGAGACATATTATTTTGGTGGCAGTGAAGGTACGAACCACGTCTACGAGTCTGCGATTGAGTCTACATTATCAAGATAGAAAACTACAATTTCCAGCCACACGACACCTCACAACATTATACTGGCAGTGGTTTGACAATATAGTGTTACAATCAGCCTTTCAATTCTTACATCAATCTACAATCAGCGAACAAACGAACTACAAGTATTTACGATTACTATGATCCTACAAGTTAACTACAGGCAGGTGAGAAGGTAACCAAGATCAGCTTCAGTTCTACGATTGTCACAAAACAACCCACATATACAACTCTACATGTCTACAAGCAAATCACAAAAAGTAAGAAGCAAAAAACACAACTCCCACCTGACCCCACCCTTCTCCCCAACCACCCTCCATCTCCACCACCACCACGCTGATGCAGGGGTGACAGGGTATAGACGACGCAGCACATACCAGACTGCCCTGACCCACTCACCACCCAGCGTTACTCACCATTACTCACCACAGCTACCAGACTGAGAAGTCGATGCGCTGTGCTAAGCATTTGGTGAGAACACCACAACACGTCAATCAACCCGTGTTTGACAACACCATCACCACCACAGTGAAAATCAGTGAGTTGAATAGTTACTTAATTTATACAATACACAGTGATGGACACAGTGATAGACAAAACATTTTGCACAAACATAAAAAAATGTGCTTTATAGTTACAGCTTACATACATATACCTACTTCACTTATCTACATTAAGTCAATCGCTAAGTACTTTTTTTTTTTTTTTATGCAAGGAAGAAGGAACCAAAGGCTATGTGCCAACAAGCAGTTCCTTCCGAGAAAGAACAATACGAAAGAGAGCCAAATCCAAGAGATGGCTGAACACACTGCGTTTGAAAGACTGGAAATCATAGGAAGTAGGAAATACAGACAGAGGAAGACAGTTCCAGAGTTGACCCGTTGCATAAATGAAGGACTGGGAGTAACGGTTAACTCTTGCATTAGACAGCTGGAGAGAAAAGGGATGAGAGTCTGTTGCTAGACGGGTGCTACGTGCCCGTCGTAGAGATGGAGGGATGCAAGCAGACAGTTCAGAGGAACAGTGATCGTTGAATTAGCAATAGAAAGAGATAAAGATGCAACAGTGTGGTGAAGAGACAGAGGGTGAAGGGAGCCAGTAAGAGGAGGAGAGTTAATGAGACGAAAAGCCTTTGACTCCACCCTATTGAGAAGAGCTGTATGTGAGGAAACTCCCCACACATGAGAGTTGTACTCCACACAGGGGCAAATAAAACCCGTGTATAAAGTCAACAACTGTGCGGGGGTAAAGAAGGTTCAGAGTGGCTTAGCACACCTAATCTCTTGGAAGCAGATTTCACAAGAGATGTAATATGTTCTTTCCAAGATAAATCCCGAAAAAATGAAACCCCAAGCATGTTCAAGGATGATGCAGAATTGAGCTGGATATTATTAAACATTAGTGGGTACTCCTGTGGAAGATTTTGTCAGGTTGGTAGGTGTAAGAACTGAGTCTTTGATGCATTAAAACAACAAGATTATTTTTACCCCAGTCAGAGATATGGGCCAAGTCAAACATTAGGTGTGCCATAGCCTCATCCCTTGTTTGTTGAAGTAACTGCTGAGATGGACGTTGCGGGAACCGAATGGAAAAGTGAAGGATTTAATCATCAGTGTATGGGCGGATAGGGTTAGGTGTACAGCTTAGAAGGTCATTGATGAATAAAAGGAAGAGAGTTGGTGATATAACAAAGCCATGAGGAACACCACTGTTGATAGATCTAGGAGAAGAACGATGGCCGTCTACAACAGCGGCTATAGAACGACCAGAAAGGAAGCTAGAGATGAAGGCACAGATAGAAGGAAAGAATCCATTAGAGGGCAGTTTGGAAGTTAAAGATTTATGCCAGACTCGATCGAAAGCCTTTGAGATGTTAAGTGCAATGGCAAAGCTTTCGCCAAATTCCCGAGAGGAGGATGACCAGGAGTCCGAAAGGTAGGTGAGAAATCGCCATTGGAGCATCCCTGACGGAACCCATACTGACGATCTGAAAGAAGGTTGTGATAGGAAAGATGCTTCCAAATTTTTCTGTTAAGAACTGACTCAAATACTTTTGAGATACAGGATTCTAAAGCAATTGGACGATAGTTAGAGGGTTGGGAATGGTTACCCTTCTTTGGGACTGGCTGAATGAGAGCAAACTTCTAGCAAGAAGGAAAGGTACAAGTTGATAGACAAAGGCAAAAGAGTTTACCTAGGCTGGGTGTAAGCACAGAAGCACAGTTCTTGAGGACAACAGGAGGGACTCCATCAGGCCCATATGCCTTGTTAGTGCTGAGTCTAGTGATAGTAGAAAATATATCAGCTGAAGAAATTTTAATGTCAGCCATGAGGAAGTCAGAGGGGAGAAATGATGGAGGAACAGCGCTGGAATCGTCTAAGGTGGAATTGGAGGAGAAAGTCTGAGCAAAGAGATCTGCTTTATCAGTAGAAGAGATAGCTATAGAGCCATCTGAGTAGGAAAGAGGAGGGAAGGATGATGAGGTAAAGTTGTTAGAAAGGTTTTTGGCAAGGTGCCAGAAGGGGCGAGAAGAATTCGAGTTGAAGAGCTGAGACCATTTAGCACGGATGAAATTATTTTTAGCAGAGCGAAGAATAGACTTAGCACGATTCCGGACAGAAACATGAGAAAGGCATTCAGGGATGGGTTGGTTCTGGTACCTTTTATAGGCCCTCTCCTTGTTCTGGACAGCACTAAAACAAGCGTGATTAAACCAAGGCTTTTTTGCATTAGTCTAAGGACGTGAGAAGGGAGTGTATGCTTCCATGCCCGAGAGAATAACCTCCGTAATGCGCAAGGCACACTCAGGTGGCTCCCAGCCATAAATGCAATAATCATTCCAGGGAGAATCAAAGAATTACTGCACCAACAATAACAATTATATACTGTATACTGTATATTCATTCATTTACTATAGGATTCATACATAAAGTAAGTGTTTCATGTGTACAACTAGGAAACATTAAAACTGCAAAGTGATAAATAAAGTATACTATCAAAGTAAGCCAGTGAGCGATTAAAAGAACTGTAATAAACATTATTAATTGAAGTTATCTAGTGGGACCAGACAGATTAAATGACAAGGAAAAGTAGGAAAAAAAATGGCCAACACGAATGACGTTAGCGAGAATGAACAATCACTTTCACACAATTTTGAGGACAAAGATTTCCACACAGTACGACACCTACATTGCCCACCATAAGTACAAACGAACAACAAGTGAATGTATATCGATAATGTTGTATATATTGTATGTATATTTTTACATAAAATAACAATATATGGGATTTTATAATATCATTTTCAATAATAACCATGCATCATAAGTAAGCCTTTAAAGGGGGACTTATAATTCATACTGTGTAATATTTCTACAGCAACTGTTATAGATGACTGATTCATAATACAATTCGTTGCTGTACATTGCTATTGTGTTACTGCTGTGTAACTACGTGCATGTGCACACAATTATGTCCCAACTAACAATGTAACATAGTTTAATTGTACAATATTACTACAGTTACTACAGTTACCTACAATATTGCTGCATTTACTACAATATTTCTGCAGTTACTACGATATATACAGTATTACTGCAGTTAATACAATTAACTACAATATTGCTTCAATTATGTACCCTAACAATTACAATACTACTTCAATTAAAAATACAATTCTGTAAAATTTACAATACTGCTTCAAGTAAAAATACAATTATGTAACAATTCCATTCATAAAATGTAGCTATAATGTTCATACAATTCTGTGTAACCAGAATTATGTATTTCACTTACTCATCATACAAGTTAAGTGTAATATTAGGCATTACTATAGGCATAACACCTGTTACGTGCCAGTCCCCCCACTGCCACAGGCTCCAACAGCAGTAGTGCAGTATAGGAAGGACTTTGCCCAGTGAGTTGTTCTTCCTATGATCAGCCTTTAGGTGTACCGCACAAGATCAGCTGAGGCGAAGATAAACACTGGCTTCTTAAAGCTGACTGTCGTTATTATCCAAATAATTCCACTTAATGCTTTCCAACTTCACTTCACTATTCACACAAGCACTGGAGCAATACGAACTTTACGAACTGCAGTTACACTTACTGCCTAACAACACTGCTTACCGAAATATACAAACTTCACTCAAACTGACTGAAGCCCAACTAATCCTTAACACTGCTAGTGTCCCATCCTCTTCCTTATATAAGCTTGCATTACTCGAGAACGATCTATTTCTCCACAGTTCTGGTATGTTTTTTTTTTTCTTTTTTTATGCAAGGAAGAAGGAACCAAAGGCCACAGGCCTGCATACTGTTCCTTCCAAGAAAAAGCAAAAACAGTACAAAAGAGAGCCAAATTCAAGATCCGTTCAATTCGAGATGCCTGGACACACTGCGTTTGAAAGACTGGAGATCATAGGAAGTAGGAAATACAGACAGAGGAAGACAGTTCCAGAGTTGACCAGTTGC
>JAGKTI010023809.1:0-14639 GCA_018397915.1 Birgus latro
TACTTTATTCCAATTAGGGGAGAGTTTATAAACCCGAATGTCTAAATACAGCCTCCAATTACTTAATTAGTACAGGCAGTATATGCACGTATATATAATCAGAATAGTGTACATATTAAAAATGCAGTGTTCATTATCCACACACGTATGTATGTATGTATGTATGTATGGATATTTATCGGAATATAACATATTTGACGCGTATAGAAATAACTGACAAATACGAAGTAAATCTTTTCATTGGTAAACTGTACCAAAATGTGTTGTATGTTTAAAAAATATTTGTAAAATACGTAAATGGTAGAGTGACAGAAGGAAAAATATATCTACCTTTCTATATATCAGATTGTCAAAGTACAACTATTTGAATTATTTGTGTCATTGAAGAAATAGAAATACGTACGTCAAGGGAAATGTGACATGCTGTAAAAACATCTATCTATTTCTCTATCTATCTATTTATATACGTAAAATGGAAGATAAAAACATGAAAGTGAAATGTTTTTGTTAACAGAGGAAACACTGACACCCCTTTGAGCTTCGAGGTGTTTTATTTATTATACTGTTGCTATCCAATTCATTGGGCAAGCTATTGCATAAATTAAAACTACCTGCAGTAGGGAGAAAAGAAGAGAAAAACTAAGTACTTCCCCGGCTTCAAGGTGTTGAACAGAATAGAAATATTGCACGTGAGGAGTATATTTGCCATGGTTTACAAATGGAATTGCTTCATAGAAAAGCTAGGTTTTTGTGGGTACAAAACAGTCCAATCACTTAACGATGAGGTCTCCTAGGAAGCAGAAAATATCGCCTTCCGCTAGCCAGAATGTAACTGAATAATATGACCGTATTTAGTGGAGATGGTTCCCTGCACTAAGAGCAGTCTCTTTTAAGATGAATAGAGCTGTTTCCAATTAGTCAGCAGAATATATTAAATCATCACAGCAAATACGGGTTAACCTTCTCATTACCACGATTTCCAGCTTATTTTCACACCGTCGGACCACTTCCTTCAGCTTAAGGTAGACCTCTTAATTACTGTGATTTGGTGTTGAGGTTTATCAGTACGCATTGACTAACATGGGACAGGTATAGTTCGACATAGTCAGACAAATTTATAACACTCATGGGAACATCACATTATATTATCATTCTGAACACACTATATCTGCGAAAAGCTATAAATACAAATCCGCACACGCACGTGCACGTATATACACATAAGCCTACATACCTATGCATACGTACATACGTACACCAGAGAGAGAGAGAGAGAGAGAGAGAGAAGGGAGGGTTGGATTAAGTCAGTGGGGGGAGAGGGGCATATACAGTATATATAAATATACTAGTAGGGGTACCCAGCGTTCCACGGGCCAAAAAGGCGAACGCTCTAATTGTAGTTGTTCTTCAACCTTTCTTTCTACTCCAAACAGACCATGTATATCTTATGCTTCTGATGAGGGATTTTAAGAGGTCCAGGAACTTTTGTTTCAACTTTCGCAGATTACCGGACAGTATTTGTGTGCACTTGTTTACCATTACCGGTGACCTCAAATGACCTGAGACAGGTGGCCTAAAATGACCTCGGAGGTCAACCTCATATAGCCGATGTTCGAACTGAGGTCATGTGAGTCTCCATGCCAGAAATTGGGCTGCTGGATCCAGTCATTCGAGTGTGTATTATTTGTGACCTCAAATGACCTCCTACCAGTCACCTCAAATGATCTCGGAGGTTAACCTAACATAGCTTATGTCCGAATTGGAGGTCATGTGAATCTCCATGCCAAAAATTGGGCTGCAGGGGTACCCGGCGTTGCCCGGGCCAAAAAGGCAAACACACTAATACTGACCTCAATTGACCCAGATCTGAAATTTGACCCTCCCAAAACCATCCTTGAGTCACCTTGGTACAGTATGCATAAGATCTGGGGGTCTCTGGCCCTTGGTTTGGGCGTGATTCCAGGACAAACAAACAAACAATATATACGAGTATTTATAAATAAATAAATAGATTTTTTTTAAGTGCAAGGAAAAAGCCTACAAACCATTCCTTCCAAGAAAAAAAACAATAACAATGCAAAGGAGAGCCAAATTCAAGATAAGTTCATTTCGAGATGTCTGGATACACTGTGCTTCAAATATTGGAGATCATAGGAAATAGGAAATACAGCCAGAGGCAGACAGTTCCAGAGTTGACCTGTAGCATACATGAAGGACTAAAGTAACTGTTGACTCTTGTATTAAAGAGATGGACAGAAAAAAAATGAAAGTTTGTTGCGATATGGGTGCTATGTACCCGTCGCTGAGGTGGAGGGATGCAAAAAGACAGTTCAGAGGAGCACTGACCATTGAAGTAGTGATAGAAAAGAGATATGGATGCAACAGTGCGGCATAGTGAGAGGTTGAAGGGAGCCAGTAAGAGGAGGAGAGTTAATGAGATGAAAAGCCTTTGATTCCACCCTTTTGAGAAGAGCTGTATGTGGGGAGCCTCCCCACATGAGAGTTGTATGCTACACAGGGGCGAATAATACCCGTGAATAAGGTAAACAACTGCGCAGGGGTAAAGAAGGTACGGAGATGGCTTAGCACACTTAATCTCTTGGAAGCAGATATTATAAGAGATATAATACGATCCTTCCAAGATAAACCCCGCGGGAATGAAACCCCTTGTATGTTTAAGGATGATGCAGGAGTCAGCTGGATATTATTTAAACATTAGTGGGTACTCTTGTAGAAGATTTTATCAGGTTGATAGGAGTAAGAACTGAGTCTTTGATGCACTAACCTGAGGCATCCTGTCGATGTATGGGTACGTTGCTTTTGTCACGGTGACACCCAACGACGTACCCATACGTGATGCAATTGCAAGGTCTGTCATTTGCACAGTTTTCAAATTTCACAGGTGATTTTTGGTAGGCATGTGAGGGAGACCTTCTATACCCACCATCAGGCAGGGATACTGCCTGGCCCCACCTGACCCCCCTCCTCCCCGCACGCTATTTTCCCGGCAACTCACCTGTTAGCAGTGACCTGGCCAGTAAAGACATGTCGCGCCACCGTCTCTCCAATGACGAAATTCCAGGCGAAAGTGATTCCTGAGATGGAGGACAAAGGAAGAAACAAGCCAGAGGAAGAAACAAACAGAAGTGATGAGGTGGTAATGTCGTAAAGGAAGGTGCCATATGTTGATGTTTTTGGTGAGTGAACAACGCTTATATAGTTTGTATTATTGTGTGAAAACCAATATGCTCTTGTACTACATTTAAATTCGTACCAAACAAATATATAAATATTTAAATAGAGTGGTTTGAAATAGTTTTTCCTCCCATACTACCATTTTCTCTGTAGCCAGGCCACCAATAGAGCATGAGCCAGATGGGGATTCTGTTACCTGGAATGTGCATTTTTAAGCTCAGATAGGCGATTTCTGTATGAATTTTCGATGTTTCTCCCCAAAGATTTTATCCCAGTCAGAGATACAAACCAAGTCAGATATTAGATGTGCCATAGCCTCATCCCTTGTTTGTTGGTGTAACTGCTAAGATGGACGTTGCAGAAACCAAATGGAAAGGTGAAGGGTGGAATCATCAGCGTATGAGTGGATAGGGTTAGATGTACAGCATAAATGGTCATTGATGAATAATAGGAAGAGGGATGGTGATAGGACATAGTCTCGAGGAACACCACTGTTCATAGATGTAGAAGAATGGTGGCCATCTACAACAGCAGCTATAGAACGACCACAATGGAAGCTACAGATGAAGGCACAGACAGATGAATACCATAAGAGGGCACTTTGGAAATTAATGATATATGCCGAACTTGACTGAAAGCCTTTGATATGTCAAGTGCAATGGCAAAACTTTCTCTAAAGTCCCAAAAACAAGGATGACCAGGAGTTTGAGAAGATCGCCAGTGGAGCATCCCTGATGGAACCCATACTGACGATCAGAAAGAAGTTTGTGATATGCAAGATGCTTTAAAATATATGTGTTAAGAACTGACTCAAAATCTTTTGAAACACAGTATGTTAAAGCAACTGTGCGATAGTTAAAGAGTAGGGAACGGTCACCCTTATTTAGGACTATCTGAATGAGGCAAACTTCCAGCAAGATGGAAAGGTACAAGTTGATAGACAAAGGTGAAACAGTTTTCCCAGGCATGGTGTAAGCAGAGAAGCACAGTTCTTGAGGAAAACAGGAGCAACCCCATCAGGCCAATATGTCTTGTTCGTACTGAGGCCAGTGATGGCAGAAAATACATCAGTTGAAGAAACTTTAACTCCTATGTGCTGGTTGATGTATGTAGCCATCACGATTTTGGATGCGGAGCAATGCTGGTTGATGTATATAATGGCAAGCGTCTTCCCACTACTCTTTGAACCCATGACCGTTTTCTGTGGCAACCATAGAGTAGGTAGATACCTAAGGTACCCCACTAATATGTGGCTCAGTCTGTACACAGCACTGGTAGTGAAGAGTGATGTCATCCTCATCCTCCTCATCTGATTACGATCTCCCATGTGCGGGGCCAATTGCATCATCGACCCCCGCAAAAGTTCTGCCCGTACCACTAGGGAAAGGGCTCATTGGCTAAGCAAGTGTGTAGGAAATTGTAAATAGTAAACAGGTATGCAGAACTGTGTTTCATTTTTAACTCCTAAAAGGCGTGTGTCCGCATATGCTGTCCGAGGGACCTAGTGCCAAAAAGACGGGTGTCCGCATATGCGGTCACACCACCCGTCCCCCCAAGGCCACCCCACCCACCCCACCCCTACCATCACACCCACACACCACCTGCCACCCCTCCTCACCCCCAACCCCGATCACCCGCCCTTCCCCCACCACTCCACCCCAAACCCCAACCGCCCCCAACTCCCTCGACAGTTTCCCAATACCCACCACCACCCCCTACCACCCCTAACTCCCACCCTCCCACCACCCTTCCCCTCCCCACCACCCCATCTCCCAAGCCCTCAACAACCTCCAAGCCCCCCACAACCTCCAAGTCCCCCAACCACTCTCCCACCACCCTCTGCTCCCCCCATCATCCCCTCACCACCCACAACCACCCACCACCATCCCCCACCACAGGGTTAAATAAGTGAGACGTAAGATATAAGTTATATCTAGTAAGTAAGATATAACTTATATCTAGTAAGTGTTATAATTGTTTTATAATAATGTTTATAAGAGCAGTGCAATAAGTGTTAGTATTTATGGTTATTTGTGAAACAATGATTGCAAAAACCGTGAGTAACCCTACCTGCTACATGAAAGAAAACCAGGAGTGCAAGGACAAGAAAGAAATTGACCTTGTTGGCGATAACTAAATTTTTCCCTCGTTACTCAGAAAATAATGGTGAATATGTGAGAATATGCATATTCCCATGTGATGTACAAAAAATATGAGTTGTGAATAACATTAGTAATATTTTCACGATGCCCCTAATTAGTATAAACTGGTCACAATTTTAGTAAAATAATTTCCTCGTACTCAACCATACTGCATGGAACAGCCAGAGCGCTTACTCCTGAATGTGCAATTACCCGTAATCATGATGTCAAATGCAAATATAAGTGCCGTAGCAGAGAGAAATTATTATAACTGACGTAAAAATTGGGTACCCCAAAATCAAAAAGCTATTCTATTCCCACACACCTATGGGACATAGTGGCACTATGAAATGGGCAGAAATCCCTATGGTGAGCCACATGAACAGGGTGATGACTCATCCTTACGATGGTGAGTAAGGAAAAGTCGAAGATTGAGTGGAAAATTCTTGGTTTCTTGAAGAAAGACTGGGCAGTGTTACAATCATCACTCCTGTCAGTGCTGCCAGTGCCAGCCAGCGGGTCCAGGGTCACTGGCAGTGGCGCATGCTCGGGAACAACCTGCCAACACATGGAAAACCAGTCATCTTTAACTTACCCTTACTCATCGACGGGACCACCTGGAGACCTGGGGATACTTTCATTTGAAAGAGGAAGCGTTGATGAGTCTTATGTCTAGCTATTTTAGCTTGGCAGATATTAGGGTTTGAAATAAGGGCATTTTGCTAAAATCACAGAAATCCTTCACAGTGAGGAGTGGGCGACGTCGGAAAATCCCTGATGCGTAGGGGTTAATGTCAGCCATAAGGAAGTCAGAGGAGGGAAGTGATGGAGGAACAGAACTGGAATCATCAAAGGTGGAATTGGAAGAGAAAGTCTGAGTGAAGAGACCTGCTTTATCAGTAGAAGAAATGGCTACAGAGCCATCACAGTAGAAAAGAGGAGGGAAGGATGATGATGAAAACTTGTTAGAAAGGTTTTTGGCAGGAAGAATTCAAGTTTGAGAGTTGAGAGCATTTGGTGCAGATGAAATTATTTTTAGCAGAGAGAAGAATAGACTTTGCACTATTCCTGGTAGAAACATAGAAAGGATGTGATTCAGGGGTGGGTTGGCTCCAGCACCTTTTATAGGCCTTCTCCTTGTTGTGGACACTATTAAAACAAGCATGATTGAACCAAGGCTTTTTAGCATTAGTCAAAGGATATGAGAAAGGAATGTATGCTTCCATGCCCGAGAGAATAACCTCCACAATGCGCATGGCACACTCATATGGCACCTGGACATGGAAACAGTAATCATTCCAGGAAAATCTAAGAAGTACTGCATGAGGACTCCCAATCAGCAGCTCCAAAGTGCCACAACTGACGTTTCTTTGGAGGGTTCCACAGACCGTACTGGAGCGATAGCATAGGTTAAGGTAACAAGTCTGTGATCGCAGGAGTCCAAAGGAGAGGAAAGATTAAAAGTTTAAGCAGAAGGATTAGTTGTAAGGAAGAGTATGTTGGAACTCTCTCCAAGGCAGTCAGGAATACGGATAGGGTGCTGTACAAGCTGCACTAGGTCATTAAGGATAGAAAAGATGTATGTTTGCTCAACAGGTGGATCAGTGAATGGAGAGGAGAGCTAAAGGTGGTGGTGAACATTCAAATCTCCAAGAATGGAGATTTCAGAGAAAGGAGAAAGAGATAGGATGGGTTCCATTGTAGAAGTAAAATAATTGAAGAATTTTTCATAGTCAGTAGAATGCGGGGATAAGTAAACAGCACAGATATACTTAGTCAGAGAATGACAGGAAAGCCAAAGCCAGATAACAGAGAATTCAGAAGAATCAAGTTCTGGACCACAAGAGCAAAATAAGTCATTGCATACATATACACAGCAGCCACCTTTGACTTTGAAATGAGTGTAGAGAAAGTAGGAGGATACAGAGAAAAGGTTTGTTGTCAGTTGCCTCAGACAGCTGAGTCTCAGTTAAGAAGAGAAGGTGAGGTTTAGAGGAGGAGAGGTGGTGCTCAACAGAAAGTTGAAGGAAAGGCTGTGAATATTGCGGAAATGAAGAAGTGAGTCAGACAGTGGTTGCAGGTTACTCTTTGAGTCGTCATAGGGAGAGGGGCGGATGGTGAGGGTATTTATTATACCCCCCCCCCCTCTCGGGGACTCTGGGATTTGGTTACTGAACCAATTTTTTTTTTTTAATTTTGAAAAGGATGTGTAGTGTGTAATGTGCATGTAGTTTTGTGCTGACAGTTAGAGAAACTTGTATTGGAGGGCATGCTGGCCTACTCTTTGTTTTACTGAAACACTGAAAAAGTTCAGAAAAGGGGATTGGTCAGGAACTAGTCCCAAGTGCTGATGAAATGGGAGCTCCAGCTCTCCCTGTCATCAGATTTCCATCCACCTTGGAAGTACTGCCCTGCTCGAATGGTGCTACAGATAGATAGATTGATCTATAGACAGATAGGTAGAGAGATACAGATGTTTATCCAGGGGCTTGCTCCCAGTGCTACCTGGCGCATCCCCGGATGGCAGAGACCTTGCAGATAATATACAAGTGACCATCTTAGACGACACAGACCAAGGAACCTACTATAGACATGTAGGGTACCACCGAATATGCTGAACAAGGTGGTATGAAAATAACATCTCCTCAGGAACTATGCTGGCAAGGAGGTTGGATTATTTACCACAATTCCCCCAACGAACATGAATTCTACTGTTAATGATTTCACGGGAGTTCCTGTTGGATCTTCGTCTATTGAAGGTCAAACCGCACTGCTTACTGTTCTTACTGCCAAGCTGCCACCAAAAGTAAGTAGGCACTGTCTCGGCAAATCAAAGGTCGGGACTTTAAACAAACTGAAATCCATGAAGATCAAAACATACAGAGTAAGAAATCTCACAGAAGATTAAAAGTTTGATACCTTAATGACTGGATTAGAAATCAGAAGTTGGGATACTGTAGGTCTGAGTGAGATTCACAGATAAGAAAAATTATTTCAACTCCTTGACAGGAACCATCTACTTTACTACAGAAGAAGGCAATATGGAAGACTAAGTGGTGTAGGATTTTTAATTAACAGAAATTTTTCTGAGAATATTGTTAAATTCAGCAGTTTATCTGACAGAGTATCATGAATTGTAATTAGGCTAGGCAAAAGATATACCATGAAAGTAATACAAGTATATTCATTGGCTTCTCAGAGCTCAGGTGAAGAAACCGAATCATTCTATGACGACATCTCCTAGATTATGGAAGACTTCAATGCAAAGACTGCAAATCGAAATATGGAGAAGCATGTATGGGAAAATTCTGAGGAGGAGAAAGGAATGACAGAGGTGAAATGATGGTAAATTTTACTGAAATATATAGCATGAAAATAATGAAAAATTCTTTCACAAACGAATAGGGAGAAAATGGACCTGGAGATGTCCAAATGGAGAAAGAAAGAATGTAATCGACTTTATTAAAGCAGATGTATCGAGCTGAACCCCTAGGCTATAATGATGGTCTCCTTTCTTCCTCTCATTGTCCTTCTCTTCCTCTACTTTTTTAAAAAAAAATGAAGATGGGGGGGGCAGCGACTCAATTGGTAGAGAGGTGGCCTGCAGTCCTAGTGGGCCAAGGTTCGAATCCCCACTGAGGCAGGTTACAGTTTTAGGATTTGAATTTGATGAAACAGATTTACTGATCTACCAAAAGACCTGCCAAAATGTCGTAAAAGTACCCCCCATTAACACCAGTGCACCAGTCCTGTATGAAACAGCCCTAGCATGTATTCAATATAGACGGTGAGTGTTAGCGCCAAAGTGGTGACATGTGGAGGTGCATGGTATGCAGGACTACTGGGCCTTTGGAGCAGGCTGTGGAGCCTATGCTCAGAGTCGGACACATAAAAAAAGAGGTAAGAATAACATGGTCATAACTGTCACACTTATCAAGAAAATAAAATATCGTGGCAGTATGAACCTGCATGCTCGAGCCACACTCGATCTTGAACCGTCATTGATGAATGTTGGTCACATTGGACAGGGGTGGGTAGTGTGTTGTCAGACATGGCACCAGCAAGACGTATGCCTCTACGGTGGTGAACCCAATCCAAAATGGCCTTTTTTTGTTTTCATCATGGCTGGAGAAGGCTGCCGGAATGCAGTGGGATCTGGACACCCTATCCCCAGGTGTTGTTCGAACAAGCCAAGGCTCAATTCCACATACGCCAGTTGCTACAAAGTACTGTTATGTGACCAGCAAGCTGGACCAGTCAAAAGCCGACAATAAGCATGAAGGAATCAAAATGCTCCTCATGGACACCTTCAGCCTCAGCGGCTAAGACCGGGTGGTAAACTTCCTGCACATGGATGGCCTGGACAACTGGAAATCATCCGAGCTCATAAACGAGGTGCTCACCCTGATGAATGGACAGAAGACCTGCCTCCCCTTGAAACAGTTCTTCTTGGAACAGATGCCTGAAGACATTTGTGTGCTCCTTGTGGGTGACAATTTTGCTGACTCCGACAGCTGGCTGCTCATACAGATGACCTGGGGCATGCCAGAGAGCAAGGTGGAACTACCATCAACCAGCTGGCAGCTGCGCCTCAGTGGGCCAAGCAGACGATCCCAGCCTTCACAGAGAGAAAGGCAGTGATGCTGGCCACAGATGGCCTTGGCAATGACAAGTGGTGCTTCTACCACCAAAAGTGGGGATTACAGGTCTGCTAATGCTGCCCACCCTGCATGCATCCAGGAAAAGCCTTGGTCAGCTGTCAGTAGCAGCATTGCAGCTGGCCAAAATTATTGGCTCATCTCTACCTGAGATCGTAATTCCTGGTGGCACTTTCTCGTCAACAAGGGAGCAGAGGTCAGCATTCTGGCCCCCTCAGGCACCAACACACATTCCAGAAAGGTGGGACCTCCAATGACTGCTGCCAACAACAGCAACATCAGAATGTTTGGTGCCCACACAATCCCACTCCACTTCAGCTCCCTCCGTTTCAAGTGGACTTTCACATAATTGACGTCTTGCAACAACTGCTGGTTTCCTACTTGATCTGGGCACACTCCCTGCTGGTTGACATGAAGGAACAATATCTTGTCGACTCAGAGATGTTTGACTTAATCACCCTATACTGCACTGAAGAAAAGGTGCCCCATCTCAGCTCTGTGGTCTCCTTCAACAACGAATATGCCATGATCCTGGCTGATTTTCTGGATATCATGACTCCCCAGTTCAGTGCAGACTGCCCCATGCATGGAGTGAGGCACCACATTCCCACCATCGGCCTACAACTGTATGCTCATGTTAACAGGCCGCGCTCCAATGAGCTCCAACTGTTCAAAGACGAGTTTTTCAAGATGGAGGAGATGGGCATCGTCCACTGCTCAGATGCTCCGTTGGCATCCCCACTTCACCTGGTCCTCAAGGTGTCTGGGGGCTTGAGACCCTGTGGGAAGTACCGTTGCCTCAGCGAGGTCATGACAGTCGACCAGTACCCTGTTCATCACATCCAGGACTTTATGGCAAACTTGGATGGTGCCCAGCTATTCTTGAAGGTTGCCCTAATGTGTGGCTACCACCAGTTGCCGGTCCACCCAAATGACATCCCCAGGACGGCTGTTATCACCCCATTTGGGCTTTTTGAGTTTCTGTGCATGCCGTTTGACCTCAAGAACTCTGCACAAACATTCCAATGACTCATGGACACGGTGGGCCGAGAACTGGAATTCATGTTCATCTACCTCGACAATATCCTCATTGCCAGCTGCTCCCCCCAAGAACATCTCACATAACTCCAGCAGCTTTCCCAGAGGCTAAACGAACACAGTCTGGTCATCAACCTCGCCAAGTGTCAGTTTGGCCTCAACTCTATCAACTTCCTTGGTCACCGTGTCAACGAGCACCAAGTGGGTCCACTCTAGTCTGAGGTCAAGGCCATTCTCGACTCGGGATTTATCTTGGAAAGATCATATTACCTCTCATGTAAAATCTGCTTCCAAGAGATTAGATGTGCTAGCCTACTCTGTGCCTTGTTTTCCCCTGACTTAATACACGGGTCTTGTTCCCTCCTGTGAAGGGTACAGCTCTCACACGTGGAGAGGTTCCCCATATCCAACTATTCTTAAAAAGGTGGAGTCAAAGGCTTTTCATCTCATTAAGTCTCCTCCTCTTACCTGCTTCGTTCAACTTCTGTCTCCTTGCCGCACTGTTGCACCTTTATCTCTTTTCTGTCTCTACTTCAATGGTCACTGCTCCTCTGAAATGTCTACTTGCATCCCTCCACTACTACAGCAGGCAAATAGCACCCATCTTCCTACTGCTTATGATCTCCTGCCTTTCATACACAGTGTGTCCAGACATCACAAAATGAATTTGGCTCTCTGCTACCTTACTTTTGTTTTTTCTTTGAGGAAACAGTTTGTGGGCTCCTGGCTTTTAGTTCCTTCTTCCTTGGATAAAATAAGAAGTGAATGAAAAGCTTTTGGTAAACATAGAGACATCATGAAAGGTAGCTTGCCAATCTGTATGAAATGAAAAGTATACACCGAATGTATAATTCCAGCTATGACGTACAATTATGAGACCTGGAAACTGACAAAATCGATGGAAAATCAACTAATCCGTTCTCAAAGAGCAATGGAGAGGTCAGTGTTGGGACTATCTTCATGAGACAGGAAAATATCAACTTGGGTGACAAAGCAGACTAAACTCAAAGATATTATAGAAGTTATAAAGGGATAACCGATGGAGGTAGAGGCTGAATTACTGACTCCGAGAGAGTGTAAGCGTAGTAAAACAAGGCCAGACAGGAGGTGGAGAGATGTGATAGGGAAGTTTACAGGCAAAATGTGGGAGAGATTGGCTCAGTCAAGGAGTTTGTGGAAAAGTTTGGGGAAGGCCTGTTTTCAGCAGTGGAATTGCAATGGGTGATGATATACATAAACTTCGTGACAAGGTATGGTGTATTCGGCCAAGATCACGAGCGAGAGTTGATGTCTGGCTTGGAGTGACAAAGGCGAACTCACCCGTGGCGTTCCTGGCCAATGACACACTTCATCTCTTCCTTGAGCCAGTCAGCATGCGAGAAGGATGGCGTAAGTCAATGTGCATCATGCTACAGTCGCTTCTGGGCAGCTCCCAGTTTCCCCCATGGGAAGAAGGTTTTCCAACGTGCTAATTTTAAGGATGGCAGGGTCTTTAATTTTGACCAAAATTTTAAGCAAGGCTTTGCCATTGCACCTGACTGCTCCTGTCTCACACCAATGAACTCAAGCTTCAAATGAGAAGACCTCCAGCTTATAACCCATCCTTTAATTTAGCTGTGATACCCTGCCTGTCAAGTACCACCAAGCCATACAGATCTCCAATGACAAAGTTGAAGACCTCGAGGTACTCAGAGGATACTTAGGTCAGCACCATCGTGGATTTCTTGATGTCATTGCCAGCCATACAGCTTCCCTTGCTGCAGAGCAGGAGGTGGCATCAGGTGATGGCCAGATCGACTACTAATTAACTACCATACCCTACCCAGCACACCAGCTTCTTTAGCAGAGCAGACACATCATCTAGAGTGAGCTTTACGTTTGTTTAACATTTACTTATTATTTACGATGATTAAAAATGTTGATTTTAGAACAAAAATTGTATTTTCTCATTAATTTCATTGTTCATTTAACACTATTCTATTACTGACAGATTCTGGCCACACTGTAGGGCGATGCTACCACTCTGTGGCCAGGTTTTGTTACGAAGAATTCCGCCACTGTATTCCCTGCGTGTCGTAAAAGGTGACTAAAAGGGACGGAGTGAGAGGACGAGGGACCCCCTCCTCCGTATTTTTAATTCTTACAAGGAGACAAGGCATAGAAAGGGAAGGGGGGCTAAGTTATCCCCGAACCCTGAAGATTGGGTCTATGAATGTGCTTGGATGTAGTGTGATTGAGGCTAAAAGGGAAGAGATTGGGAAAATGTTTCTGAGAAAAAAGTTGGATGTGTTAGCTTTGAGTGAAACAAAGATGAAAGGGAAAGGTGAATATAAGTATGGAAGTGTGACTGGAAGGATGTCAGGTGTCGATAGAGGAAGGTCGAGGGGAGTGGCCTTGTTAGTGAGCCCGTAAGTGCAGCAGTGTGACAGTGGAAGGAGGTGTCATCGAGACTGATGTGGGTGAAAGCGAAATTTGGACATGTTTTTTTGGCTATTTGTGAGTGCATATGGATCTGGTAGTGAAAGGGATAAAGTAAAGAGGAAGTCTTTCTGGAAAGATGTTGAGTGTCTGCAGAGATTTGGAGCAAATGTGAATTTCGTAATGATAGGAGATCTGAATGCTAGAGGGAAATGTAGCATGTGGAGGTGTCTTTAGTATGCATGGTGTGCTCTGAAGAAATGATAATGGGGAATGAATGATAGGGATGCCTGTTGTACAAGAGATTGTGATTGGAAATACCTTGTTTGAGAAGAAAGATATTATTAAGTATGGGTGGGACATGAGGGTGGAAGGGTTTTTGATGGAACATTGAAGGACTATGTCGTTATGTCCAGGACTGTAAGAGGAAGATTGTTGGATGTAACAGTTTTGAGGGTGGAGGGTGGAAGTATGTCTGACCACTACCTGGTGGAGGGAAAGTTGAGCATAGCTATGAGGTGGGTGGGAACTAGGAGAGTTGGGTGTGGCAGGGAGATTCTGAAAGTGAGTTAGTTGGACAAAAAAGAGCGAACGGTAGAGTGTCATAAGCTGAAAGATGAGTGGATTTCAGTGAACGATCAGGAAAATGGCAGTGTGGAGAACGAATGGCAGTTGCTTAAGAGTGCTGTGGTGGGGTATGCAGAAGAAGTATATTGTGTGAGATGAGTGGGTGTTTGTGTAAGAAAGGGAAGTGAATGGTGGTGCGAGGATGTACGTATGGCTGTAGCTGAGAGGAAACGTGCATTTAAAGTGTGGCTGCAGACGAAGGATGAGGTGTCATATGAGATGTGTAAGGAAAAGAGAAATAGGGCAAGAGGTGCTGTGTGTGATGCTAAAGCTGCAGCAATTGAGAGGTGGGGAAGGCAGTTGACTGAGAATTTTCAACTGAATAAGAAAATGTTTTGGAAGGAGTTGAAGAGGGTGCAAAGGGAGAGTCTGGGAAGGAAGAGCGAGTAAAAGCAGAGGATGGAAGGATGTTAGTTGAGATGGATGCAGTAAATAAGAGATGGCAAGAGTATTTTGAAAGAATGTTAGATGTAGAGGAGGAAAGGGAGGTTGAGATTGTGGCAGATGAAAGGGAGCAAGGAATAAATGTGTTGGGAGAGTTGAATGATTCTTTGATCATGAT
>JAGKTI010023811.1:0-14639 GCA_018397915.1 Birgus latro
AAAAAAAAAAAAAAAAAAAAATCCAAAGCCACTCCAACACTACAATTACACTTACGATAGGCGGCAGCTAATGTAGGGCTCATTGAAGGCCATTCTCAGCCTCAACAGTTCGAAAAGTCTCTCTTGAACCAAACAACAAGTGAAATAAATGTTATTGGATCGAAGGTGTTAAAAATTGCCCTTTTCATTTACTGGGGAAACTGGTCAAAAAGTGTCACCGTCTAGGTAAACTGCGCGAGGTGAATGAAAGAATTCAACGAACGGAAGGCAAGTACTGTGATATTTATTACAACACCGAGTCATACTTTTCTTTGAAGTAATTGGCTTGATAAGGTAACATCATACTTGTCAGGGATGTGGGGCTATATATAGACTGGACCACTCCAGGGGAGGCGACGTGCTTAGGGGGGAGCAAAAATCCTCCCTCCCACATCCCATTCCTTTCCTTCCTTTCCCATCCTTTCACTTCCTTTCGTTTTCTTTCCTTCCCATTTTCATCTCTTCCTTTCGCTTTCCTCCCCTCCCCTTCCTTCCCTTCCATTTTCTTCCATTTCATTTTATTTCCTTCCATTCCCGTCTCTTCCCTGCGAGATCTCCTCCTTCCTTCCCCTCCCCTTCCCTTTTCTTTCCTTCCCTCCCCTCCCCCCTTGCCTTCCCTCCTTCCACTCTCCCCCTTCCTTTCCCTAATTCCCTTTTACTTCCCTTCCTGATCCTCCCCCTCCCCCTCCACCTTCCTCTCCTTCTCCCTTCCCCCTCCCCACCCCTCCCCTCACTTCCCTTCCATCCCCTTCTCTTCCCTTCCTGTTCTCCCCACTAACTGTCTCACATGAGTCATAGTTTCCTCAGCGAACGTAAATTCCTGTCGTGGTTGAAGTGGCCCCCCAGGTATGGCGGGAGGTAAGTGGCAGCAGATCGATCCGGCAGGTGTGGCGATCGATTGGCTGGCTTTGTGGTGGTGTTTGGTGGTAGGCGATGTGGATAAGTCTTGGTGTTCTGGAGCGCCTTATTCCTCTCATTTATTTACTTTTTTTACTACCGTATTGCGAGAGAGTTATTCTAAGTAACAATCGTGTGGCTGGCTGTGTTGTTCGAAGTAGTCGATGAGATAACACTTGGTGCTCAGAAAAGCGTTGTTACTGTAATGTAAGTGGTGTGCTTAAACTGCCACATGATGAGAGTTGTCCCATGTTATATCATCGTAATCATTTGGCTGGATTTGTTATTGTTCGGGGTAGTCGATGGACAGAACTTTTGGTGTCGGGAGTGCTTTATTGCTGTGATTTAAGTGGTGTAGTCCAACTCCGTTGCATACGTGTTCTGTCTTGAATATATTTAATCGTCTGGAGGTAACAGGAATATAAGAGAAAAGAGTCCACTGCACTAACGGGCATCATTTGCGTGTTGTGTTGTGGGAGCGAGAGTCATGATCGGATTGCCGTGGACTGAGGGGCTGTATTATGATGATGTTTACATTTTACACGATGTCATTAAGAACATATTAGTCGCATGTCTCTGCTGGAAGAGCAACGTTGCCCTGGGTCATTAGTGGCTGAATGACGTGTTTGTCTTGGTTTAGACCGTATCATCGTGAATTTTACAGTTTTGTTGCCTGATTCGATTTCGTGGAATGCAGTGTTTTGTTTCAGGGGCCTGAGTGAAACGCCTATGCTTCCTGGTTTGCAGTAATAGTTGGGCAGA
Organism: Birgus latro; assembly: GCA_018397915.1. Taxonomy (NCBI): domain Eukaryota; kingdom Metazoa; phylum Arthropoda; class Malacostraca; order Decapoda; family Coenobitidae; genus Birgus; species Birgus latro. The sequence continues at coordinate 1,699 of JAGKTI010023811.1, forward strand.
AAATGAATGTTCTTCATATCCAGCACATTATTTATATTTTGCTGAGTTGTATTACACTGAGCAGACCCATGAAAAAAGAAGAGGATAATAATAATAATGAATGGATGAGACATGCTGCATTTTAATAGACCCCGTTTTTTCTTTTTTTTAAGCAAACGTGAAACAAACAGTAAGGATGATATTTTAGCCAATCTACTTGAAACCCGAGCTGGAGCGAGGATATGGAGGAGCGGCCGTGTAATTACCTTCCCAGCAAGAGGGTCATGAAAAGTAAATATATTTGGTGCACGTATTATGTGGCTGAACTACGCAATTATGTTGGATAATGTTTACAGGGGGAGGCCAGGTCGATCGCCCCCTAGGGGAGTGAGGCAGTTGTGTGTAAATGGAGACTTGGAATAGCCGGTTATTTATGCATGTAAAATTGATACTACCCCCCGGAGTTACTTATACAGGGTACGGTATTTAAGGTAGTCATTTACTTTATAAGTGTATTAGTTACATCGACCCAAAGCATTGATCAATAAGAAATAAGGTTAAGATAATGTTGATAATAATAATTATGATTATTGAAATACTGCTGCTGCTGCTGCTGCTGCTGATGATGATGATAATTCTGTAAATAATCAGTAGTTAGTACATACTTTATCAGCGCACATTTCTCTTATCCATAAGTTAATTAGATTTGCTAAGCTATTCAGCAATGTGACCTCTTTATTTTTGATACTGCCAGATACAGTATTCAGCTAAGGGGAGACCTCATAATGAAGTTAGTCCTGTAAAGTACAGTACACTTGCCCGCGACCACACACCCAGTTTCACTCCTGTGCCTTAGCACATACAGACACCCCTACCTAGCAACACAGCGTACCATACAGACAGGACACCAGTGCCCCTTGACGCACGGACACTTCCACCTCCTGACTAACAAAACACCCACACTTCCAACACACATACACATCAGATCCACAGACATACCACTTACCCATACACCCCATATCCCAAACACACTGGCAAAAATAGCCCAGAAACATGGACACACATACACCCCATATCTGGAAGAAAAAAAACGGACACCACTCCCACACAAACATCCTCAACCAAGGACCCCCCTTCCTACACCACGACGCCCCACAATCCCATCTCTTAAAATCGGCAGACTCCCGCAGCCGCAGACAGAGGGCAGCACCACGGCACAATGGAAGCCCCTGCAGGAAACATCACGTCATAACTCCTCCAGCAAAAACCGATGGCGACTGGCGTATCCGGAAGGGGGGAGAGGGGGGGTTGGACGTCTTCATGAACCCCATCTTTCCTCCCATTCCGTCCCATTCACATTCCCATTTGACCTCTCCGCACCCCATCTATTTTGAATTCCGCCGCAAGTGATGGGTTTGAGTCCTCCTTATTTCCTATATCCGTCGAACGCCCAATAACTGTGGAAGCCGTATATGTCGCGCCCCTGACTGGCCCTACCCTCTTAGAATCCAGCAATTGGTGAAACGTTGAACCGCCTGCTTCGATCACCTTCGGATCTTAAACTTCATTCCGATGACGCAATTTACTATTCTTTTTCTCTTCCAGATGACTGTATTCAGCTTACAATAGACTTTTTCGAACTGTTGTCTTTATTAGCCGGTTAATTCTTCGCATGCTGTCTCCGGGTGAATAAATTTCTTTGGTATCAGGAATAATAGTATAAAAACAACGTCATCGGAGTTAAGTTGTATAACCTCTCCCATTTGAACCCTCCATTGATGAACCAGTGAGTATGAATCATTGCCTCTTTTTTTTCTCTCTCCCCCTTTTCCCCTACCTCTTTTGGCCTTTGTTTTCCATCTCCCTCCCCTGTTCACCTCTCCCTTCCTCCATTTGTTTCCAAGTTCTTCCTTTCCTCTCCTTCTTCTGCTTTTCTCCTCAGCATTTTTCATCCCGTCTTTCCCCCAATTCTCCTCATACATCTTTCTCCTTGTTCGGCTCCCTTCCTTACTCCTTCTCTGTCTCTTTTATGCCCTCTTCTTTGTCCTTGTCTCTCATTCTTTTCCCCTACCTTTTCTTTATAACATGTCCTCCCTCACTCTCCAACTCATTCCATTCCTCTTTTTCTTTGTCTTTCTGCCTCGTTCTCCCCTTCCTTCACCTTTCTTTGTTTCTCTCCTCCCTCTTTCCCATTTCCTTCCCTCCTTCCCCTCCCCTTTGCTTATCTCTTCTCCTCCCTTCTCTCCCCCTCCCCTGTTACTATTCTTCTTTGTCTCTTCCCTCTCACCTTTGTATTTCTTCCCTCCCTCCTTCTCATTCCCTCCTTTCCTTCTTTACCCTTCTGTTTCCTTCTTCTCTTTTCCTCTTCTCCTGTCTTCTTTTCTCCTTTCCTCTCCTCTCTTCCCTCTCCCCTCTCATGTCTTCCTGTCTTCCCTTCCCACTCCTCCTCCTCTCCCCCTTTTGATCCTCCCCTTCTGACCCTCTCCTTCGCTTTCCCCCAATCTCCTCCCATCTTCCCTGATTCTCCCCTCGCTTTTTCTCTCCTTCTCCCCTCCCTCTTCTCCCACTCTCCTTCCTTTTCTCGCCCTCTTTCCTGCCCTCTTCTCCCCTCCGCCTCTCCTGACCCTCTCCCTCCTTTCCCCCCTCATTGCGGACGACACTGACGGAGCGTTCATATTTTTACTGACCTCATCGGGACTGACTCGGTGTTCTCGTGTTAGCAGCAGTGGAGTGGAGGGCCCCAGTTCGAATCCTTCACGGCCGCCATGTGTGCCATAAGCCTTACTATAGCACTCTGTCCGGCTCTCATCCCCACTAGCGTTAAGGTCCTAACTGCCTCCTCGCCCGGGAATGGAGTTTAGCCACTAGGAAAGGCGACTTGAAGGGTCTGGATGGCCCGCTCAGATTGGACCCTGAGGCGCGTCTTTGGTCCCCCTAGAAGTATCGGGGAGTAGAGTAATTGATGAGATCGTTGCAGAATTGAGACGGAGGGAAGGAAGGAAGGAAGAGGGAGTAGAGGGGGTGGGGATTGAGTAGGAGAGGAATGAAGGAAGGCCCTGAGGGTAGGAGGTCCGTAAGAAAACGAAAAGTTCAAAGGAAGAGGCTTTTTGAAGATAAAAATGCTCGAACTTCCTGTGTAAATCCTTAATGCTGCACATGAGATAACTTTGTCTGCAACGAGGAGAGATGACTGAAATATTACGTTTCATGATAAGCTTCTCATACAAATATGTTTAAAGGATCAAATTTCAGATACGTATGTTTTAGTGATCATTGTCCTCAGTGTTTCATGTATGCTGTACGATTAAGACCCGACAATAAGAAAATAGATTATCCAGGCTGACGCGATGGAAGAAAGTAATAATAGCCTTTTAACTGCCCGACCTTTTGTATTATTTTATAGCAGCTAACACCAAATAATTTTACTCAGCCAGGATACCGTCCTAAGAGCCAGAGGATGTTACTGTCGGCACCATTAAAGCTTTCATGGTTTTGCCAACTCTAGTATCCATAACAGGTAAAGCTAGACAATTTTACCTGCTAAAATTGAATGTTAAGAGCCTCATAGTTTTAAAAAGTGTTTGCATTATCTATGTATGTCTTGTCCAGGCTTCGGTTGTGTCCACATCGTATTAACAAAACAACAACTTACATGCCAGGTAGCCTACTTCGCTCCAGGCGTGTGTGTGTATTGGAGGAATGGGGTGTTTCTGAGTCGTACTGGGGTGTGTTGGGGCGTCTTGTGTGTTGGATCGGGGAAATGGTTGCTCTTACGTTGTGTGGGTGAGTATGGGGTGTCTGTGTGTTGTGTTGTGTAATAGGGTGGTGTCTGTGTGTTGTATTGGAAGGTACCGTATAGGAGTGTGTGTGTCATGTTGAGGTATAGGTATTATGTGTGTGTGTGTGTGTGTGTGTATGTGTGTGTGTGTGTGATCTATCAAATTATGCCAGAACCCCCGTTGCCCAGCAGTGGCCGTATCCCCCCGGAGGTGATCATCCGGCTTCACGTGCCAGTTTCAACACCAAAGTATCTCTGACCCAAGGATTATTGTTTGCAAGGGTTCACATACTATAATATTGCAAATACATAGAGTCAGTGAGTGTAGAGTTATTTTGGTTTTCAGTTTTTGGAAATATTAAAGCAGAAATAATTAAGTGTATCCTGTGTTTATTTTCCATCGACACGTCATTTACGTCATTTGCATTTTATTCGTGCTGTTTCATGACGTTTATATTCAGCTGAAGGGGAAACTTTTCTAACTGAAGGGATCAGATAATAGCCTTTAATAATCCCTTTTCCAATGAAGACCCTTGCTTAGTTGAATAAAATAATCTACTGGTAGGAAGAAAAAGTAATGTACGTATTTTGATTAAGGTTTAAGAGTTTGGTGCAGATTACAGGGGTCTGTACAGTGGTCAAGAAGAATGCAGCACTGTATTGGGTACTTCTGAAGACCTTTTGCAATAGAAGTGTGTGACCCAAGGGCAGCCAAGGCTCGGCTCCGAAGGCGGCGAAGGTAATAATGTTAAATGCCGTGGCCCAGGAAATGGCAGGGACAATCCGGTGGCTGATCAGGTTTAAGTCCGAGTGAGGCCCTTAATGATGTGCCCTGGTATCGACCCACGGATCTCCTGATTTGGGAGTCCGTCGGTGACCTGGTGGTAGAGGTCTCAGGCTGGAGTAGCATGCATGTGAACTCGGCACGGTTCGAATCCAAGAGGTTGGCGGAGGTTATTGTCATATAAACGCCCCCAGGGCCATAGAGTGGTCTCTTAGGACTTAAATGATCAGGATTATAGAAGCTTAGCTTCAGATCCTCCTACGCTTTGGGAAGGGTAAATAGGATTGGCTGTTACCGTTTAACATAAGAGACTGAACGTACACATTCCATGACAGAGCAAGGCGACGTCCTGATTCTGAGTGCTGTGGTATTGGTGTTTCACACTTACATTTTGATTTCAGGCCATATTACTGATTTGATGCTGTGGCAGTGTCTGAGCAGCACGCTATAGTTTAGGGACTGGATTTCCTGTGCTCTTAGAAATTTGTGGTGTGCATTTGAAGGTATCGGTATGCAGTGTGAAAACAGGCGTTGAAGGAAGACTTACAATATAATTTGCTGTGTTGAACATAATCCTTTAGTTGATAACACAGGTTTTTGTTGTTCTGTAGGTATGCGAGTAGATAAGTTGGCCTGTGATCCTTTCGAAAGGCAGCAGCCTCCACTGGAGCCAGGCAGTGTATTGCGACCGACGTGAACTGATCTATATCCCACAGATACTGGTTGGGTTAATTTTAATCCTTTTATTCAATGACATGTTGTGTCTTTCTTGATCTCAACGGGCGGTTTTACTCTCCTTATGTCTGAAGATGTGAGATACAGCTCTCATATATCCATTCACTACCAAAGATCCTTTCTAGGCTGAATAAAACCATGTGTTGGTGGACTGCTTAAAATGAAATCTATGTCATCGGATTGCGGGAGTTAAAAAAAAAAAATAAGATATATATCTGCGACTTATGATACGTAAATGTTCCTAAAGCCAAAATTATTGCTTTACCTTTACCTTCAGTCCATCGGTAAGCGGGGCGTGGAGCAGCGTGAGGGTTGATGTATCTTTCATAGAGCAGGGTGAGTGTGGCGGCAGGTGTCGTAAAGCAGCCTTAGGTCTGCTACCCCACCCCGCAACCACCACCTCATCTATCTCAGCTGCATCTTTAATCCCTTCTCTGTGACAGTTCTCCCGTTAGCCGAAGCATTTCATCTGACGGTAGTAAGACAGGATCTCCCAAACTGCGTCGTACTTATGGAGTTAATGTTAGAAGATTGGTTGTGCCGCCCTCGCCCGTGGTTCAAAGTAGCTTTCATTTTATTGCGAGAGTTGTTTTCTTTTTCATTTTAATTGTAGGTGATTTTCTGTTTCACTTCTTTTTCAGGGAGTTACCATCGTTCTTTTGGTCATTTTCGGGTAAGGCTTGTTATGTTTTATCTTGACATCTTAAGAAATTATTCCAGTACAGCTACCAACTCCACACACAGAAGGTGTTGCTTGGAAGGTGATAAGTCGAACTAAACCTGCCAGAACACACTAGCAGAAACGCTTCAATCGCTGCCGTGATTCATTTTGCCGAGATTGTTGCGTCTTCAATGCGTTGCCTGGTGTCCTGATGCACGTGGGCGGGCGATGTGTTTCCATACCGTATGCCGTTTCAGCACCGCACGCTGTTTTTTTCTTACGTTCTATAACCGTAGCTCAACTCAACTCAATCCAGCTTTAACAGACTATTCTAAGCCAACTGAATCCAACCTCACGTTACTAAGAATAGACCTTCCTAACTTATCCTAACGCAATGTAACCCACCCCAGCCCTAACTTAAGCTAACTCAACCCAACCTAATCCTAAACAGATTATCCTAACCAAGGCTAGCCAAGCTTAACCCAACCCTAAGCAGACTAACCTAATCTATTGTAACCCAACCTAACCTGACGTAGGCCCTTCTGGAAAAAGAAAAAGTGCCAAAATCAGCTACTGTTCGAAAATCTACAGTCAGATGGAACGGTGGGTGGCGAGGGAATTAAAGTTTACGGTCGTACGGCTTACTGATGGGGCTTCAGATTGGCCGACTGGGGCTGATAGGGATTGGCTAGTCATTGGTGCCATACTGGTGATTGGTGCCATTCTGATGATTTGTGCCCTACAGGTGATTGGTGTCATACTGGTGATTGGTGCCTGGCTGGTGATCGGAATCTACTTTGTGATCGGTGTCCGACTAGATTGGTTTCATACTGGTGATTGGTGTCTGACTGGTGATTGGAGTCATACTGGTAATTGTTGTCTGACTGGTGATTGGAGTCATACTGGTAAATGGTGTCTGATTGATGATTGAAATTTACTTGACGATCGATGTTTGACTGATGATTGGCGTTTGCTTGGGGATTGTTGTTGTCTGGCTGGTGATTGGAGTCTACTTGGTGATCGGCGTCTGACTGGTGATTGGTGTCATAATGGTGATTGATGTGTGACTGAAGCCTGGTGTCTCATTTGTGATTGATGTCATACTTGTGATTACTGTCGTGCTGGTAATCGGTGCCATACTAGTGATTGGTCATACTGGTGATTGGTGTCATACTGGTGATTGGTGACTGACATGATTTCTGACTGGTGATTTGTACCTCATTTGTGATTGGTGCCTGGTTGGTGTCTAACTGGTGATTGGGAATGGACGTATAGAGTATGATTGCTTATTTCCCTCTAACTAGTAACTGGCCTTTGATGATTGATTGATATTTGGCCGCTGATCTCTGACTGTTATTACCCTGTGCCTGGTGAATGGCTTCTAAATTGGTGATTCACCCAAACTAGTGAATGGTCCCTCAGGGGTGATTGGTCCCTGACTAGCCTTTGTCCCCCCCTCTGTCTGACGTTTATCCTCTTACTGATGGCTGACCCTGACAAGTGATTACCCTCTAATAGATGACTGTTCCTTTGTTTCTTATTGACCTCGATATAGTGGTTGGCCCCTGATTAGTGAGTGACCAGTGTTAAATAAATTCGCCCGAATGCTGGGTGAACTCAGACTCCTTACCGTGGTGTGACAGTTGAGTGTTACAGAAGACTTAGCCAGCGCCAGGACCTGTGGTGGTCGGTGAGCCATTGATGGGTAACGAGAGTTGGCCCACTGATGAAAGAGAATCTTTTGATTGTTCTCTCACCCCAACTGGTATTTGCTCTTAATTTAATACAAACCCCTTCAGTATGATGACAGATGATTTTACTGAGCTTAGAAGTAGCTCCTTGGACTGAAGGGACTGGAATCAGTCTCTAGTACAACCTTCATTTGGTGGCATCCTTTAATCCTGCTCTTGCAACTGCCGGACGATTTATTTCATTTCCTCATTTATTTTTTTATTTATTATTTATTTATTCACCTTAGAAGCGACCTTGCTTATAGAAAGGATATACTAATTACTCTATCTTTTCTAATCCCCACCCACTTACCCTCATCCCATGAATAACCCCCTCCTCCCATTGATCAGCAACAACACCTCCCTCAGCGAGCCAAGATGGATGCCCGGCCTTGCCTCTGGACTACCTGCTGATAAAGATTGGTGACTCGTTATACGTGTTTAATGAGCCAGTTATGCCCCGGGATGGCAGTGTGGCCCTGATGTTATGGCCGAGCCGTATTGTGTCGCTTCTCATTGGGCAAGACGACGGTGCTCTACCTCCGCACTTCTCCCTTTTTCTGTTCTCTTTATTTTTATAACCCCTTCAATATTACGACCCCTTTTTCATTATAATCGTGCTACGTTTGTTGGAGCGGGGAAGACGATGATGCTTTTTTCCCTTTGCTATTACTTTGGCGTTTTAAAATTCGTTTTCGTGCCATCGTTAGACTTTTTTGTTGTTCAGCATGTCCCCCCCACCACGATGACTTATTTCTTATTTAAACGGGCTACCACCAAGCGATTTAATTCAACTTTAGAAAGACCTCTTGTAGTGAGGGAATGGTTGAAGGCTGCACCACACTCCTCCAATTCAAAGGCGTCTCCTGTGGTGAATGCAATCGTCTGGAGCGAGCAAGAAGCATAAAAAATACATGATGGGACTGAAGGGGTTAATGGACCACTTATGCCCCTGGACGGTAGTTTGGGCCTTTTGTTACGGGTGAGTCGTACTGTGTCGCATTTCACTGGTGCCATTGTTGGAAAGACGATGCTTACCCTCTATGCCCATCTTTTGTTTTATTTCAATCACTTCAGTACCAGGATCGCACAGCTCTTCTTGGGACTGAGGACAAACCACGGCATTACCCTTTACACATTCATTTTATTTAGCCCCTTTAGTGCTATGACTTCTAGGACCCGGGTAAAACGACGATGCTCTGCCCTCTACGATGAGTCGGTGGCTCGGTCAGTTCAGTACTGGCTTCATGTTCGTTTTTTGGGGTGTTCGGAGGACGTTCTGTAGTGAGTTCGAGTCCCATGACTGCGACTGAGTTTATAGGGTGGATGCTTACAAGCCAATGACTGTCCGTAACAGTCTAGTAACCAGGCCAATTTCATACCACTCTCTGCCATCACTTCCCTGCGTCACCAACGTTTCTGTACATGTTAAGTATGTCATCTGCTATTTTCTGAGCTTTTGGCTTTGATAGTTTGTGGCTTCCCTCTTTTAGTAATATTCTGCTGCACTCAGAGAAGTGTGTTGTGTGTTCATTGTATTGGGTCTTAGTTTCTTGAGCCTGATGATGCAGTATTAATTTTGATCTCGCTACTTTTTGAAGATTTTAATGAGGTTACGACTTTTCGAACTTCAGTTAGATTCAGCCATCACTGACACCGTTACTCTCAGGGACCTTCCTAAATTCTTATCGTAGTAGCAACATTCAGAAAATCGTCATCGTACCAAAGTAAACTGTTGTCTGTACTGGAGTACTGTTATGTGTGGATACTAATGAAAAGCTGCGTGTGGTCCCCTTAGAGTTATATGGTACTCTTCCTCAAGTCCTTCAACAGTTGTCTCATTGGATATCTGCTCAGGCTGTTCATGTATGCTAATAGCACTTATAAAATCATCATCATCATCATCATCATCGTAGTCGTTAGTCGTCGTCGTCTTGATCATCAGCCTATTTCCTACACTAAATCACATGGGTAGTATAAAAAAAAAATGGTGAAATGAGCCTAACCTAAGCCAAAGAATATTGTGTGAAAGAACTCTCTGATATTATTTTCACGACAAGGAAAAATTGATGAGTGAAATTATAAGTTCATGAGTAAATCAGAACGTTCGTTGAGCTTCCTATAATACATCATCATTATTTTTGTTCAGATAAATGGACATTTTAACCATTTATATAGAGCGTGTAGGTCAGCAGCACAACTCTGGATAGCTGTGTAAGGCCTGTTTAGGTGGCTTTAGAGGCTTCGTCACAGTTCTTCCCTCGCGGTTTATTTTGCGTATTAAACCTCAGCATTCTCTTTGAAGTTATGTTGATTTTATTATCAACGTAGTTTGCATGTGTCATATGATAAGCCGCGAAGGAGGAGGTGTTACGACATTTCCAAAGCCAATCACAGTACCGCCTTACATCGCAAACAGTTACTCAAACCAGCATCGGGTGCCCCACGAGCCAGGAAGATGGCTTGATGAGCGGCAGAAGGTGTCTCGCTCGTCCCCATTTACCACTGTAGTCCGATCATATAACATACAAGTAATTCTGTTCTTGCTGCCTCCAGACAATTTTATCCTGCTAGGGAGAATGACCTGATAGCCAAGGGATTTATGGGATTTTTTTCTATTCCCACCAAAATTGAACGACTCTCCTGAGCTAAAAACAGTCGACTAGTGTTATTACAAATGAAATCTGGTACCGCACGTCATCGTAATGGAGGGAGAACTCAGTATTTCGTATAAAAAGAAAGAAATATGTGTGTGCAGAGAGGACGGAGGAACAGCGCACCTTGAAGACTAGGAGATTACAGGTGACGAAACTGCGAAAGTTACAAGTTCCGTGAAAGAAGAGCCGTATTTGGAAAGAACGAAAGAGCAAGAAGTCATATAAAGAAAGGATGAGGGATTAGACAAGGATTATACTGTAAAAAATAAGTGAAGTAAAAACATAAATGACATGAAGGAACAGTGTTAAGGGGAAAACAAAACTCGACTGCGAGACGTTCCACTTTAGCCGTAAAAATGGTTTGACGCTGACATGAACAAGGTTAAAGATGCCATCGCACTGACGAGATTGGTGGAGTTCTTTTTACTGCTTTATTACTAGAGGTGTACATTAATCTGAAAAGAAAAAAAAAATCGTCTGACGGTGGCAAAATTAGAGTAAAAGGCTGAAGGAGGTAGAGTTTGTTTCTAGTCGCTTCACAACAATGGGCTCCCCTTACCTTGAATAAAATCGTCTGGAAGTGTCTGCAGAACAGTAAGACAGACCCCATATTATTGAAAGAATTAAGAGCAACAAGAAAAGTAGGATTAACCGTATAGACTAAAGACCGTATTCTCGTCGTTGAGGAGGCTTTTAAACATATTTAAATACGTGTTTTGCTGATTACACCTTCACATTCAGCTGTATGGTCTTTATATTATTTATTTATTTATTTATTTTATTATTTTCATTGCTTCATCCATACTTGACCAGTCCGGAACATTACTACTTATTCCGTAGGTTAAAGGCGAGAGAGACCAGTCAGTTTTACCCTGTGTGGCATAATTTCAACAATAAGCCGTAGCCACGTTTCAGATTTAAATCCTTGTCAGCCACATTTAGTCGAGTCTCAGTAACTCACTAAATTGCCAGGCATCTGATTGTTGGCTGTATGATTAACGCTCAACGTAACCAGGAAACTATTTGGTTTGTAATTTTTTGAAGTCACCCCCGGTTCGTGAAGAATAATAACAGACTGTATCATATGCAGAAATAAATTAGTAATGAATATGTGCTAGGAAATCTCCTTAGCTGACATGAATACGAGCATAAGAATTGGTGGGAGAAAAGAATCCTCTACCGCAGACACACAAGGAACCCGCGGCCAAGTCTGCACCATGGAAATGAAACCTCAACTCTGGGAACAAATGTGAGTGGTGGAGGCGAGGAGAAATATACTGTATAGGTCGTAAGTCTTACCTTCCCCTCTTCTACCCCTCCTACGCCTGTTCTTCGTCCCTTTCACTTCCCTGCCGTTCTCCTGACCCTCCCCCCTCCTCCTCCCTCTCCGCCCCCTTCTCTAGCCCTTGTGAGATTTATCCGAGTTACCGTAAACCAATAATTTTATCCGACCGTCTTTCTTGCTGCCTAGTTCCCTGTCTTCGTAGTTGACTGATGTTTGAGTTGTGCCGGGGAGCAACGTTTTGGCCGCTGTTTCAAGGCAGTTGGGTATATAATTTTTAGCAGAAGTGGTTTATCGATAATTAAATGCCACAGTGGGGAGTAGGATGGTCATGTGCCCTTACTGTCACGATAGTCAAGAATCGCGACCTTACACGTCGAAGGGGAAGAAATGGGATTGGCGGTTATCTTAATTCGTTTTCGCTTTAACCCAATGTATGCCTTTCTTTTACCATACTAGGCATTTGATTGCATATTGTGGGTAGTTTTTCATACATTTAAACTACCTGTTGAATTACTGTTTACGCCTTTACTATATCGACGCATTTTTGTGTGTGTATTTTATTGCAAAGTTGTCGAAATAGAGGCTTCAGACATAGCCGTCATTAACCTCGTCACTATGAGGGTGGTTATCTGTACTTTGCAAAATTGTCTGACATTAGCTAGAGCAAAATTAAAAATACGTAATCGCGTTGAAATTGTTAATTATTGATTAGGAACATTTACGTCTTGTCGAACTCCCCTGGCGATTCCGCGTCAAGAGCGCTTTGGGTTGGTTACTCAATGGACAAGATGATTAAGTTCATCGATTGTTTAGTAACGTTTGTGGGGGAGCTGGGGATGAGCAGCCATACACTGGGTTGGGTATTCTGATAGTGCAGCTTATATCCCTGACATAATTAAGATTTAAATTGGGTTTCACTTAAATTCATCACTTCCCCATAACCTTTCCGGCATACCAGCGTATCAGCCTTGCATTTGTCCATACACCATACTGTTCGAGAATTGCCAGCTCTTCAGTGGGGTTGGTAAACATCAGCCTTGTACTGACATGAAAGAGGGTCATCGTACAGAGACTCATCAGTCAGTCAGCAGAGAACACACAGGCCTCGTGAGTTCGTTTTATTAGAGTAGGAAGCATTCAGATAAATTACTGCAAAATTGAAAACTATTGGTTTTATTCCATCTCACTTTCTACGAATTTCTTATCAGTTTTCTCGCACACTCGATCTTCCTACGTAAACAAAAGCTTTTCTACCCTTCCACCATCAAATACACACACACACACACACACACACACACACACACACACACACACACACACACACACGGACAA